>CAUYRH010139496.1:0-11089 GCA_963574655.1 Perodicticus potto | reverse complement strand
AGTGTACGGGCTTCAGATACAATCAGAGATATTTTCATCAACCTGATTGCGATAACATTCAAGAGACTTTCTCATTACTTTGTGAGAACAATTTTGATCCGTATTTAGAAGTTTTCTCCTAACCCTTCAAATATGCACCATAGGTGTGATCACCCCCTACCCTCCCTCTCCCAAACATCAACTCAACAAACATCAACTCCCTCTCAACAAACATCAACTTTCTGGTCCAGGCGTCCTTATTTCCATAACGAGGAACCCAATACCACCCTCATCACACTGAAGCGGGTTGAGTGGGACTGTGTCAGTAAAAGGCATCAGTCACTGGAGAAAACACAACACTAGACTCACGGAACTGTGAGTTACCCTTACAGAAAACGGAACCCAGGCGTGTCTGTGTGGCCGGGCAGAGCTGTCTCTGCCAGCGCAGGGATCTGAAGGTCTTATTTTCTGAAGAGAACCTTGTAAAAAGAGTGGATTTGTTCTGCATGGTTTCCGAGAAAGGACCATGGCCAGTAATGTAAGTTTCAGAAAGACAGTCATTAGTTCTGTTTATAAACAACTTTCGTAACCATCAGAGTCATCCAGCAAAGGCAATACAGAACAGTTAGTGCAAACGCTTGGGGTTGTCAGAGAACCTGATGCTCTACCCTTGTAGCTGGCTGACCTTGATCAACTCATGAAACTCTCTGACCTCAGCATGCTTATTTATGAGTTAGGGGTAACATCAGTAACTATCTCATGGTTTTGGGGGGTATATGGGAATTAAATGAGATGGTGCTATAGCATGGTGTTCACCCTATAGTAAATATCCAACCAATGGTAGCCATGTATGAATTGAGTAATGGTAATGGTTGCTAAAGCACTTGAGAGACGGAAAGGTCTTCGTGGACAGCCGTGGAGAGGATGTGGCTTTGGGGTCAGCCTCAGGAAATGGCCTTAGAGGTGCCACCCTGATGAGGACAGAAAGAAGGAAGCCTCCAGTTCTGCGTTCCCAACTGAGGGCCTCTCAGAATTGTGGTGTCCTGTTCCGTGGACTCTGATTGTGGCGTCCTGCTCCTTAGACTCCGATTGTGGCGTCCTGCTCTGTGGACTCCGGATTGCATGACAAGAGGGGAGCAGCTGAGGACACAGCTGTGTGAGGAGAGGCCTGGGCAGCCATCTCTGTCCATCAGCTGGGCCACCAAAACCCAATACCGAAGACTGGATGGCTTAGAAACTACAGGAATGTGTTTCTCACATGTGTGGACCAGGAAATCCAAGGTTGAGGCAGGTGCAGTGTCGGGGGGGAGGGGGACCTGCTTCCTGGCTCCTAGACGGCTCATTCTTGCTGTGTCCCCAGGTGGTAGCCCAGGCGAGGGAGCTTTCCAGGGTCTTCTTCACAAGGCTATCACTCCTGATCAGGAAGGCACCGCCCTCCTCACTTAGTCACCTCCCAAAGGCCCCATCTTCTCCTAACACCATGACCTTGGGGGGTGGGTGAGGATTTCAGTGTGTGAATTTGGGGGGGACACAAATATTCAGACCACGGTGTAGGAGGCGAGGCTGGGGTTCCTCCCCTTTCTTGGGCTTGCAGTGCCCAGAGCGCAGGCAGGTGGAGCTGAGCCCCAGTACAGGATTGCTTGGGATGGTCTCTGCTGTGTCAAGGGCAGAGGGTATTAAATGCCTGGGAATGAAGGTGATCAACCATGTGCCAGTGTGAGCATGGTGGTTCATCTCCTCGAGCGTCTGTTTCTTCATCTTCAGAAAGAAGGGATAATAGTACCACCTTCCCGGGTTGTCAGGATAGAGCACGGTGATGGATCAGAAGCTCCTCCGAGAGTCTCTGTTATACGAATTGAGCACTTAGGTTGTTGAACCCCCTTCTGAGTACACAGAGAGATCCTGGGCCCTGGGGAGAATTTGGGTCTCTGCTTGTACAATACATGAAGAACACCGTCCATGTATCTCTTCATGTTCCTCCCCAATATGGCCAGCGGACAGCTCTGTCCAGGAGAATGTTACTCCTCCTTCCCAAAGCCTAACTCAGATTCCAGGGCAGCTAACACTCACAACCATTTTTTCTTTATTTCTTGAGGGTCTACCTAGAGACCATGCTAGAAATTTAATATTTTTTTCTCGTTGAAACCCCATACCTGTCATTTATTCACCTATTCCTTTGAATTATTAATTTCCATTTAATATACTTATTAAGCATATATTATCTTCCAAGCACAGTGGTAAGTACTTAGGATATACAGATAAATATCAGATATTTTCTGTCTTCAAGAAATACTGTCTTGTAAAGGAATTCAACTAGCAAACAGAGAAATTATAATATGGGGTGTCTTTATTTCCATATTACAGATGCAGAAACAATGGATTAGAGAGGTATTAAGATAGCAAAGCTGGTTTTCAATTTAATTTCCACTGGGCCTCCTTTAACCCTGCCCTGAAAGCTGTAGTTTCCAACCCCTTCATTGAACTCTATGCTTTCCAAGTTGGAGGATTACATTTGGGAAGAAAAGAAAAGGAAGAGGAGAGAGAGGGTAGACAGAGGGCAGAGAAATGTAATTTCCCTGACTTATAGACCCTTTTAAGTGACTGACCTTTATGCTTTCACAGAATCAGTTGAGCTAATAGCAGGTTGGGGTGCCCGAATTGTGAACATGGAGCGGGAAATGTGTTTTTCAGATGCAAAGTAAAAGCACCTTGCCTCCAAACTCTAGATCTCATTAAATGAGCTAATTCACCTACTGCTTAATTTGCTGGAAGCCCTATGAGTAATTAGGCTGCTGACATGTTCCAAAATTATATTCTTAATTGTTGCATTCTTTTGCATCACAACGAAGCTGGCCAGCCTTCCCCCTCTCCCCACAACAGCTCTGTGAATTTTGCATTTAACACACTTACCATCACCATCCTAATTAGGGGGAAATATTAATTAGAAACACAAGACCACCCTAGAGAGCCCACAGAATATTTGAAGCAATGGGTTTGGTTGTTTTAATTTTTGTCTTAATTCCTTTTTTTGAAAGCTAGTCCTGGGCCCTTCCTAGGCCCTGAAATCTTGTCACTTTCTTATGTTACCAAGGCTAGCTTCTTTTTCTTGATATTTTTTGTGAGAATTTATAAGATCTTACTGGAGTGGTGCTGCCTTGCTTTGGCTTGTAACCCACAATACGATGTTTCACTCCTGACATGTTGCATCCATTTGTCCTAGTAAATGTGTGTTTGCGTGTGTGTGTGTGTGCGTGTATGTATGTTTTTATATGTTGGGTGAAAGCAGCATCTTCCTTACACAAATAGCACCATTCTTGGGAAAATGCACACCAAGCCATTTCCCGCAGAACTGCTGCAAACACATTTTGGGTTCATTGTAGATAGACTCTCTAATTGCTTTGAATTTACTTTACTACATGACTGGGGATTGCTTTGAGGTGATTATGAAAGAATAAGGAGGCTTCTGCAAGGAGAATTTAGCAAGAGAACATTCGCAAGACATTCTATTTGCATGCTCCTATGTGAGCGAGCCTCCAGTGGCTGACGTGGGATGGTGGCAAATCATTCCGCAGGAACAGTGTGGCTGGGGTCCTCGCTCCGTGCCATTTACTTTGGTGGGAAGAATGCACCTGTGCTCTTCTGCCTCTCTCTTGCATTGCGTGGGGACCTCAGGTTGATCTTGCTCTCTGGCTGCTGGAGAGCTGTTCAGCGTCCATGTTGGGACTTCCTCCCTTGCAGTCCCCTGCCCAGGCTGCAGGCCTCTTCTGCGCTGCATGGGAGCTCGTTGGCAGCCTGGGGCTCCCATCACTCGTCGCCCAGAATATGTTGGCCGAATTTCACCCCCTCAGTCTTTCAGTGTGAATTTGAATAAGAACATTGCTCCTCTTTTTGAGAAGAGACCCTTTCTGGTTCTGGCTCTACCACACGCTTTCTGTGTGGCCTTGATCGAGCCACCCATTTTATGTAATGTTAAAGGTCAAGGTTGGGTGGCGCCTATGGCTCAAAGGAGTAGGGTGTCGGCCCTATATGCCAGAGGTGGTGTGTTCAAACCCAGCCCCGGACAAAAATGGCAAAAAGAAAAAAGGTCAACGTTCCATTGAGCTCCAAATTAACTGAATGTGTACATCTTTATTTAAGATGAGTCAGAGAGGTTGAGCACTTTGAAGGTTTATTTCTCCATGTTCTTTCTTCTTAAGGAAGAAAGACCAACGACCTAATTGAGTAATAGGAATTGGCCAGAGGCTTCAGGGTACACGGTAAGAGTAAGGGTTGGCTTCAAACAGATCTGGCTGCAAGCCAGCACCACAATTGAATAGCTCTGTGACCTCAGCTTCCTCACCCTTCCCAAGTTTCCATTTCCTCTTTGGCAAAGTAGAAATGCAATACCTACCTCAGACCCAGCCATGCAGAATAAATGAGAAAATGATGGTGAAAGTGTGGAACACAGTAAAAGGCACACAAGGTTAATTCCCATCATGTTCCTTCCCAGACTCTTTGCAGGGACAAAGCGCCCAAATTGAAGTCCTAAAACAGAAACTAAAACCAGTCACCAGTAGCAGAAGGCAATGAGTGTAAGGAGAAAATGGGGAGCCATCTGACTTAATGATAGGGCATTTTGCCTTCTCGAAGGTAACTTGGAAAAGATGAAGCACACACCTTCTTTCTCACCTGCAGGAGGGGATCTGGAAGGTATTGCAACCGCAGTACAGATCCTAATGCCAAGTGCTGCTGACTGTGGCATCCGTCTCGCCGGCTCTAATCCTATGCTTTATGAAGAAACAGACATGAAGCCAGATTCCTGGCTGAGGTTTGAATTGGTAGATTCTAAAGCCACCTGGACTATATCTACTGCTTCTATTCTGTCAAATATGTACCGGACAAGCACAGTCGTTATTTAAGTGAATCACGTGATTGACTCCTGGGCTTAATGTGGGTGCTTTGCCTACACTGGATTCTGGTCTAATGATAATTTGTCTTTGCTTCTCTGCGTCTGGTGCATGATAGCTGCCCATCTAATGGATTCTGAATATATAAACAGAAAAGGAATTAAGTCTAACTTAAATAGGCCACCGGGATAAAAGCATACCTTGCCTGATGAGAAAGAGTGAACTGTATTCTCTTCCTTATTACCTGAAAATGCTCACTGGTAGGTGGAACCCAGCACCACTGTCCAGGGCATAGCACAAGAAACAAAGATTAACTTCCTATTGCAGAGAGAAGGTAATAGTCCACACACCACAGTTAACTTGGGGGTTAACTCCAGTGCAAGAGTTTGCTCTCACAAAGGGGTACTGAAGAACTGTCACTGGCCCCACCAGGCCTAACCAGTCCATGGCAGGCTGCATGGAGTGAGACTCCACCTTCCTGAACCAGTGTTGATATCCCCAAAGCCTGCTGGCCACTGAGTGGAAGGCAGTGGGTCGTGAGCCAGACCCACTCTCACTGGCCAGAGATGGAATGGGCTATCAGGGCCATTTATTTTATCCCCAAATGGTTTAGACATGTTTAAATAAAGCAGAAACGCAAGTGAGGTAGAGGAAAGGACACGGACATTTATTGAACAGTATTCTGTCTCAGGCACCACCTTGGGCATCCCCAGTGAAATAACTCATGTGATAATGGGGACACTCCCGGCCTGTTCAATCAACAAGGCTCATTTGCTCAGTGCTGGATTCACGTTAGGGGACAGTGGAGAGGAAAAAAAATTATGATGCGATTTTGCCATGTCATTCAGGGCATCCGTGAAGCTATTTGGGCCAGGATGAGGATGGGCACACACAGGCAAAAAATACATAGAGCCGAGATATTCAACTATACAGCCCCCTACACACACAGGCGTAGAGACATCCCTGAGGCAGGACTATCGCTATCGTGAAGCACATCTTCTTCTAATATTTTTATACAATTTTTCATTTCATTGGATCATCACTATGTACAATTTATAATCTTACTTTTTTGCTGATTATTAGTTCATTTTTCATATTATTAATTCAAGCTCTGTAAACATAATGCTTAGTAACTTAATATTCTAACCAGAATTCTTCTCTCTTTCCCCTTCTTTCTCTTTTGTCTCCTTTTCCTCCTCTTTCACAGTCTGTATTTATTGAGTTTTTTTTTTTTTTTTGCAGTTTTTGGCCAGGACTGGGTTTGAATCCGCCACCTCCGGCATATGGGGCCGGCACCCTACTCCTTTGAGCCACAGGCGCCGCCCTATTTATTGAGATTTTCATGTGTAAGATTTTGAGGTACAAGACTCTGAGTTAAATTCTTTTCCTATAAAATCTCATTCAGTCCTCATGGTAACCCTGTGAAGTAGGTTCTCTTATCCCTTTCGGAAATTAGCATATAGGAAACTAATGCACAGAAAAGCTAAAGGCATGTCCCTAACACCTGAGGACAGACAAAGAAGCTTACAAACTCATATTAGAAAAATGCTACACACCTCACCCGTGAATATCACTACAGTTACCTTTGAAGTACTCCCCTGGGGAACCAGTGTCTAGCTCACCCTTCAAGGCAATTTTGGAAGTCTTTTTCTGGAATGGCTATAGAGCTGTCATTGTAATAGCTGGTCACCAGATGGCCACGGAGAATACTTCAAGGGTAACTGTAGTGATTGATATTCAGCAATGAGGTGTGCAGCACTTTTTCCTGGATGAGTCTGTGAACTCAATTGCTCATCTTTGTAACACAACTATCAAGAATTAGGGCTAGGGGTCTGTTCTCTCTGATTCTAAATCTGAAGTTCTCAGCCACTACATAGCTTTATTGTTAGGCATTTTGGTTTGTTTGGAAGTAGATTTTCCCCGGCATATTGCTGGTGGCCTGCATGGGAGAGTTTGTCCAGGTTCTTGGTGATTGCTGGGGAAAGTTGGCCTCATTGAAGCCAAAGCAACAGCTTTTATTAATTGAAAAATTGAAAGAGAAAGTATAATCCAGAGAGAGAACAGGCTGGCAAGCTGGAAAAAAGCAGGTGCCCTGGGAGGGAGTGGGTTTTGGTCTTTTGAAGTCTTACTGATTGACGGGAGGAGCAGTAAAGACTAAAGGTGTTGGTTTTTACTAAAAATTTAAGTATTACTCCATAGAATTGGCTTTCTTCCAATTTTTGTACTTTATATGGTTGTTCTGGAGCTGTCGTGGTGATTTTGAGGGTGCAGAAAATTTAAAACCACAATGCACGCGATATTATAATTAGCCAAAGTTCATGTCAAGTGGCAGAGAGAGCTGATAACCCCGTGGAAGCCAGTTCTTGCCTGTGGTGAAAGGCCCTTTTCGTCAGCTTCTGCTTGAGGGTTGTTTATTCAACCACTGCAGGCATTCCATAAAACCCTGCGTGGGGTCTCAGCTCCCTAAGGATGTTATACTTCTGTGTGTGTGTCTCTTTGTATTTATATATATGTGTGTGTTTATGTATTTATATCTGTGGAAGTATATATAGATACTTTTTATTAGTTTCTTAAAACAGATATACAGAAAAGGAGTGACTAAGGGTATAACTATTTCGCAGACTCTTAGTACATCCTGCCAAGCTGCTTCTCAGGAATTCCTCCCAGTTGACTTTCTTCCAGCCCTGTGTGTAAGCGCCCCGTTCATCACACACACGCCAGCAATGGAGAAGCAAGCAGAACAGGAAGCACGGGACCCCCCATGCTCACCAGTTTCAGACATGTCCAGCATCTGAGGGACCCAGAGCTCCTGGCTGTTACGGGGACTGGAGTGACGTCCAGAGTGCACAGAGACAGCATGGGATGGGGAGAAAGCATGAGTGGGGACATCTAGAATCAGAGTTTGAGACCAATGCCTATCGTTTATGAATTGTTGGCTCAGAAGTGTCAGTCTCCTTGCTTGTTAATTTGTCCCAATTTTTCCAACTGTTTGGGGGATGGGGCAGAGTGGAGATTAGGAAGGGCTTAGGAACAGTGGGGATGTTTCAGCTGGGCCTTGGATGTTGAAGGGGGATTTCAACTGGAGAGGAGATGAGCATCCAGGTGGTGATGATTCCTACACCACTGGGGCTGGGGGGGATAGTGAATACTTACAGCATGGGAGAGTGGACAGAGTTGGAGTTGGATGGCAGGCGTGGGCAGCACTTGAGAACCTTAAACATTATTCCAAAGAGTTTGCACTTGATTGGTAGATAAGGGATTCAATCAATGGTGGCTCCTACTCCTGTCCTGATCAAGGAGAATGCCTCGACAATCTCCCTCTTTAGGATAAGGCTGTAGAGAGCAAGACTAGACAGAGAGGCAGTAGTTAAGGTCAAGATCGCTTAGTCAAAACATGAATAAGTGCTGCCTTTTACTTCAGAAGGGAGGGGAACTGTAGCTGTAATAAAGGGGAAGGTCAGAACGGGTTGAACACTTTCCACTGATATTAGGGGTCTAGGGAAGGAGTTAGGAGAACTAAAAACTTACAGAGTGGTACCCAGCTACCCCGTGCGAAGAGGGTGAATGAGGCACAGGTGGGCCCATCAACGCCTTCGCCACAGTGCAGATAGACAGGGTATCACTGCAATTCAAAGCCAAGCACATCAGAGCCCAAATACCATTCAATTCCGGTGTCTGTCAAGACGTCTTAGAGGAAGTGGCCTTTCAGATGAGTCTTGAAGAAGGCACAGCCTTTCTCCAGATGGCCAATTATGGCTGAAGGCCATTCTGGGAGAGGAAAATAGCCTGGGCAGAGGCTTTGCGTGATGGGAAGCTGTGGTCCCTTTAAGACTGTACAAATCTGCTTTCAGAGATACAAACACATGGGAGTTATTACTCAGTTGCTGAGTGTTTACTATATGCCAAGTCCTATTCTTAGCACTCAATGTCTATTGAATCTTTCAATATTGCCTCAAGCTTTTATTAGCCACTAGTAAAATGTTGCTTTATTGTCTTCACTTTATAGATGAGCCAACCGAAGACGCAAAGTGGCTGAGTTGCCAAATTCATATACCTTGTAAGTAGTACAGCCAGCATTTCAGTAGACTGTCCTGGTTCCGTAGCTTGTAACCACCTGCCAGGTGACCTCTGACCTGCCCAGTCAAACCTGGAACCCATCCTCCTATGCCCCAAATTGAAGCAAACAAATAGTGGCGATCTATTTTGTTCTTCCCCTGAAGAGGATGTAGAGGCCTTGGGAGAGGACAGGGATCAACCCAGGTGGTCTGGCTATCACTTTTTTGCTTTAAGTGAGGGTGAGAATAAATAACAGCAGTTACCCTTTCTGGAACTGTGCTGCTAACTCGACATCGTGTGGGGTGCCCTGCAGTTCTTGTCTCTTGAGCAAACTTCCAACATCAGTGGGCAGAGTGGGCATGTTGCCCTGGAGTTAGTGATCTTTGTGGATGTGGAGGGAGAGACGGCCCTGAAGAATGGGGAACTTGGCAATGGAGAGCCAAGGAAGGGTTTGAAGCAAGTGACTGATAAAATTGTGTTGAAAGTTACAAACTCTCTCTCTGGAAGAGGAAAGGAAACTAATTTAAGGAGTGTTAGGAAACCAGAGGCAGCTGCTTGTGGAAATCCAGATTACTTAGCGAGGGTCTAGACTGAAACAGTGGCAGTGAGCCTGGAGAGAAGGGAAGGAACCCAAGGATAATGGTAGATTTCAAAGGGCTTTCTGTCAAATTGCATGTGAAGAGTGTGGGAAGGAGGGACATTAGGCATGACACCCACTTTCCTTCTTCACAGATCCCTTAGTCCTTGGCTTGGCTGAACAGCTGAAAACCTCTATCTCTACAGAGAAAATGTATCTAACGCGGAGGCCAGAAGCAGTACACTCGTTTTCTTTTCCTGTACAGAGAAAGCTCAAAGTGTCACTTAGTGATATGCACCAGTAAGAAAAATCCAGATTCCCCCACCCTCCCCGCTTAAGGAGAAAAATTATTTTGCTCGTAACTTTGATGAGCTTGATGAATGTTGGAGCATCATCGCAAGCACACAAACCACCCAGGCGCTGGGCACATTATTAATATTTTACTGGTGGACTTGGTTGAACAAACATAATAAAAACAGGCTCAATGTCATTGCCTACTGGAAAAGCAGATGGCAGTCGAGCAAAGCTGCATTTGGCAGTTGGAAATTTCAAATTAAATCAATTTGAAGCCCTGCTGTGGCCTCGGGCAAGATTTCCCCTCAAATGGAGGAGACCAGGGAGGTGGTTTGGAGATGGCTGCTGGACGCTGCATGGTTTTCCATCCCTTGAGGGGGGCCTGAGACCTAGAAGGGAGATGGGCTGCTTTTGACCTGGGTTCCAGAGTGTAATCCAGCAGAACAAAAAACCAGAGAAGCCCCTTCCTCTCCAGGGTCTCATCCCAGACCAGGTGCTCTCGAGGCTGTGAGGGCCTTGGTCCCCAGGGCACAATGCTCTCCGAGCTGCCCCAGCCAAGAAGTGGCTTGCACCAACTTTCCCAGGTAGGGATTCGGGGGCAGTGACCCAACTGGAGCAAAGAATCCCCCAATGTTGACAACACTCAGAACCGGTGCTGGCTGCCATTAGATGAAAAGAATGAATTGGAATTGTCTCTGAAGTCATTAAGCGTGCAGAGGACTGGCCAGCTTCCTTTTGATTTTTTTGGTCCCTTTACTTCTTTTCTCTGGAAGCCACCAAAGTGGGTTTCTCTAGAGCAGCAGCTCTTGACCCCATGGTACATCATAATCACTTAGAAAGTTGTGTAATAGCACATTTAATCGGACCCCATCCTTGGAGATTTCAGTATCATGAGCCTGGGATCTCATTCTCGGCTGTACACAGGAAAGCACCTGAGACATGATAAATAGTCAATTTCTTTGTTGAACAAACAAATAAATTGAATAATTTACAGATCCCTATACAAATCACACACTCTGGATGTCGCGTTCCTGCACATTCTGTTCCCTTGACATCAAGTACTCTTCTTTTTTCATTCCCATCTCCCAACCTAAATAACTTGTTTGTTTATTTATTTATTTATTTATTTATTTATTTATTTATTTATTTATTTTTTATTGTTGGGGATTCATTGAGGGTACAAGAAACCAGGTTACACTGATTGCATTTGTTAGGTAAAGTCCCTCTTACAATCGTGTTTTGCCCCCAAAAGGTGTGGCACACACCAAGACCCCACCCACCTCGCTCCTTCCCTCTC
>CAUYRH010139495.1:0-18232 GCA_963574655.1 Perodicticus potto | reverse complement strand
TACTGCATCTTTAAGTTCCCTAATTGACTGCTTCATTTCCCTCATCTCTGCCATATCTTTTTTATATTCTTCTCTTAATTGATTCTGTTTTTGGATTTCTTTTTCCACTTTATCAGCATTTTCCTTCATCATTTCCTTCATTTCCTTGATTGTTTTCATCCTCTGTATTCTAAATTCCCTTTCTGACATTTCTAACATTTCCTTATAGGTGGAATCCTCTGCAGTATCTACCTCACAGCCCCTTGCGGGGGTTGCTCTGGACTGGTTTTTCATGATGTCAGCAGTTTTCTGCTGATTCTTCCTCATGAGTGATTTCTTTTATCTGTTTCCTTGCCCTAATTTTCCTTTCACTTCCTCCTGCTCTTTAAATTGCCATACTTCTGGACTAGGGTTTTGATGAGTCCTTTTGGTATAGGACCAGAAGGATGAGAAGATTGAAGAGCAAGAAGGGGAAAAAGAAAGAAAAAGAAAAAAAAAAAAAGAAAGAAAGAAAGAAAAGAAAAGAAAAAGGAGGAAGGAGAGGGGGTGGGTAGAAGCAACTATTGACCAAAAGAAGAGAGGCACAGAAAGAGGGGGACGGGAGCAATATAGGTGTACAGTAGGGTACTCTGACCCAACCTTAAAAGCCCCCAACCTCTGGGGGTGCTGGGTTGGGTGATTAGGTCAGCAGCTCTTTGCAAGCCTGTTTGGACACAGTACCCCACCTCCACCAAGTAGAGAGGGGAGTCAAAAACGCAATAAATCAAATCAAAACAAACAAACCTAAAAGTTTATAGGACAAGATTGGGGAAGAAAACAGTTAATATGGGTAGAAACACTAGCAAAATTGAAGTCTTATTGTTGAAAAAGGCAACAATGGAAAATTATATTTAACCTAGAAAAATGAAGAAATAAATGAAAAGAAAAGAAAAGAAAAATCTTTAAGGAAAATGTTGAAATTAAAAACAAAACAAAAATAACAAAAACAAACAACAACAACAAAAAACCAGAAAACAAAGCCAAACCAAAAAACAAAGCAGTATATATATCTTGCTGATATTGTCTGGGCAAGAGGTGATCTTCTGGGGTATGATATGTTAATCACAATGTTGATACGGCTGTACAAAATGGAGACCGGAGGCCTCTAATGACTTCTCAAACCCCACAGGGTAGAGCTTAAATCCTCCTCAGCCTACTTAGAAGTCACTTTAAATTGCTAACTTGGACTAAGCAGAAGCTTTCCCAGGAAAGCGCTTGTTGCTGGGTTCACTTCTTAAGTGACTATCCACTTACCCAGTGTGCCAAAACCAGTCTCACCCTATGCCCCTGAGGGCTAAGGCAGCAAGGTGTCTCAGTCCCCGCCTTTAGGCTGCTCAGTCACTAGGTTACTCACTCCCGCCCAATGCTTGTTCTGTGACCCTGAGGGTGGAGCTTGTCAGGGCAGTTCTCCCATAATGGCTCCGCAGGGCCCACATCCAAACACTGGTAGCTCCATCTGGCTCGGTGGCTCAGTCTGAAGCCCCAGACAACACTCAAAGACCTCCACACTCTTGCCCCACTTCTCCCAAGGCAGTTCAACTGAGTGCCAAGTCCAAAAGAAACCCAAACAGCTCACAGGTAAGGCCTTTCCAGTTTGCAATCTCACTGCTACTGCATCCACAGCTGCCGGCAGGATTAGACTGAACAAACACACACAACCACTTGCCACATATCCACTGCTTTTGCCTTCCTCAGGGGGTCCAGAAGTTTCACTCTGTCTCCCTGTGTCCCCAAAGGGATGTCTCTGGGCAGATCCTGCCAGCCAGAGATGCTTGAAGTCTTCTCTCCCCAGTCTCACTGTGCCCAGTTGCAAGGAAGCTGTTACTTGGCCGCCATCTTAAAGCCTCTCCCTGTAATCTTGCCATTCTTAAATGTCCTCCTCTATAAAGTGGAGGTGATAAGTGTTCCCTTAGGGGATTGTTGTGAGGATTAGATGGTGAAATATGGGCATGTTCCAGCACTAGGGGAATGTTGTTTTCCCTTCTCCTGGTGTCTTAGAGACTCTAGGCTCTTCCATGTCCCCACCTCCCATCTCGTATTCCAGGGAAGGAAGTTCTGGTGGCTTTAGCATTGTTCTTAAGCACCTGCCCACAGATGAATTTAGCTGCTTCTTTCCGAGTCTGCCCTTCAGGGCAGAGAAATTAAGTCAAATTTATTACATTACCCACTTTAGGTTATAACTTTCCAAGGGCAGGAGGGCAAATTTCCAACTAGCAAGCAATTCTGGCGGCCATTGAATTTCAGGGTCACCTTAATAAAGGGAATGTCAATGGCATATGATTATTCTGGACCCGGGCACCTGCTCACTCCTCTCCATGTGGGGTTGGGAGTGAAATTAGCAGCCACTCTGGAAATGACCCTCGAGAGTATCTGTCAGAGATTAAATCTGTGTCCATCCTTTGAACATTTCAGTTATTTAAATAAAATGTGATTAAAAGGTATTTTAGGGCAGGAAGGAAACCTTCAGATTATCTTGTTCAAATTTCTTGTTTTCTATCTGAGGAGGCCTCCATGCGGGGGGAAGAAGTGACATGCCCAGGGCTGCACAAGGACAGCAAGATCACACGCCCATGCAGTTGCCTTGGTCCTCCCCGGGGCACACAATGGGGTTGCTGGGCACACATAATGGGGTTGCGGTTGCCTCAGATATTTCTTTTGGAATTTCCGCTTTGTACATTTTACACATCTGAGTATAAAAGCAGCTCTCATTGAGAAAGGTGCCAAAACTGCTGTGCAGAAAAGCTCAGTGGGGAGCAGGAAAGTAATTCCCAGTCCTGCCTGCTGAACATCACCACCCTTTGCTGTTGGTTCCATTCCAGCTTGTTTTTCTATGCACAGGCAGCAAATATACATGCACAAACGTTTACATACATGCACACATGTGTAGAAATATATATTTCTAGAAGTAGAATCTAGAAATCAACTCATACTCTTTTTACAATTTTTTTTGAAAGAGTAGAAAGAGGTCACATATTTCTCTTCTTATCCAGCCCCTGAGGTTGGGGGCTGGATGTCAGGAGGACAAGCACAGGAGGGGGGACCTCCTTCCCCTACTCCACCACCTCTGTTTAGGGCAGGCCGAGAAGAGTTTGCATGTGAGGAGCCATCTGGATCACAGGTGCTGGGGCCAGCGGAGCCTCTTGCCTCAGTACTTGGTGGCGAACCTGCAGCCTTAAGGAAACTTGTGACCATCCTAAACTATATCCAGCACACACAGGTTTTCGCCAAGTCCTCAAATTCAGTTTTTGTTTTGCTAAGTTATTTAGCCTTATTGTGTGATGCAGTAATACAGCGTGAAGTACCTGGCATCAATAAATTATTCTTTCACTTATTTCAATTATTCTTTCTGTTTTGGTCAAAATATGTTAGTGGGAAAATTGAAGAAGGTTCCCAAGAGACCTTGATTGAGTGTACAGATTTACTTACAATGAATTAGTATACCATAATATGTCCTTCCGATAGCCATAGAAATGACTTTTAAAATACTTAATATAATAAATTTAAAATTACATTTCATTAAATGGAAGGACAAGGAAAATTAGATTAGAAACAGACACTCTTGGGATCTCAGCTTTCAATGACTGTGTTGCATTGGTTTAATGAGAACAGTGTTCTTGGTCTCATTTCAAGTAAGGGATTTCTAGTGCAGTGTTTAGAGTTCTGGTTTGCAGTCTTAGATTGTGCAGATTTCAGCAGAATTTAGAAGGCCCTTCCAGTTCCATATGCGTCTAGGAACAGACGAGTCCCAAGGCAGTGTTGCTCCTCATCTCCCACTCCCGTGAAGACTGTGTTCTGATTCTGCTCTGTCAGTGGACCCGTTCTGGCCTGAAAACGACTGCACATCGCTAATTCAGACTGCACGCACCTCACGTGGTGATGAGTTGCAGATCATTGCAGCTACCAATGTGTCTGCCTTTATAGAATGTTTTAGATTAATCTTTTTAATATAAATTTTTGTAAAGTGGTTCACGCGATTCCCTGCCTTATATAAAAGCCCAGGGAATGAAATTCATTCAACTCTGTCTAGGCTGTGTGCTCAGGGCTGACCCAAAGCCCAGTTCCACCCTGTTTCTTGGGGACCTTGCCATTAGCTCTTACTGCCAACAGTAACAGATAGCACACTCTTACTCTCGAGTGTGCATTCTGTTAGCTCCTCTAGGAAAAAGTACTGTATGGTCCAATGTACTGTTTGGAGCAAGAGTCAGCAGATGGATGTGTGTCCTGCATTGAAACAGTACAGCATGGAGGGCCTTGAGGAGGTTCTCAGAGGAACCCAATAAATACACTCCCTGGCTGCCACCCCAAGAGCCTCAGTTGGATGCCTGTCAAGGAACAGGGCACAGGATGTCAGATGACAGCAGCTGTAGGTGTCCCAGACAACCCCTGTTTCAAGGCCCTCAAGCCCAGCCCTGCAGAAGCCAGGTAGAGGGCAATGAACCACACACCCATCCCACTTCCCATTGCCCCTGGGCCAGGCGTTAACCCCGGGGAGAAGCACTCAGCGAGGGGTCGTTTGAAGACCTACCTTGGACTGGCAGTACTTTTTCTGTACCTGTTGAGATAATCATACAGTTTTCATTTTTAGTTTGTTAGTATTATGAATTACACTTATTGATTTTCAGACATTAAACCAATCTTGCGTTCCTGGGGCAAATCCCATTTGATCACAAAATATCCCTTTTGTATTTGTTGGATTTTATTTGCTAAAAGTTTGTTTAGAAATTTTGCACCTATGTTAATGGAAGGTGTTCATTTGTAGGTTTTTTTTTTCCTCGTAATATCTCTTTTTGGTTTTGGTACTGTTTTATTCTTCAAAGTTTGGTAGAATCTACTAGTAATGCCATTTAGGCCTGGAATTAACTTTGTGAAAGAGCTTGTCTAGAACTGGTATTACTCCTTCCTTAAATGTTTGATGGAATTTACTAGCGGTGCTATTTGGGCCTTGAGTTGTCTTTGTAAGAAGGTTTTGAACTCAGCTCAGCTTCTCTAATAAATAGAGGGTTATCAGGGTGTCTGCTTCTTCCTGAGTGCACTTTGGGAGTATGTGCCCTACGTTATCTGCCTTGTTGACTCTATTGGCAGGGAGTTGTATGTGACGGTCTCTTACTCTGCTAACATCTGCGGAATCTGAAGCACTGTTGGCGCTTCATTCTTGGTATTGGTCATTTGTGTCTCTCTCTCTCTCTCAATCTGCCTGGCTCTGCCTTTATCAATGTTATTGGTATTTTCAAAGAACCGAGTTGGTTTTATCAGCGTCCTTGTGTATTGGTGTTTTTTGTTCCCTGATCCTGCTCCAGTTTTATTCTTGCTGTGTGTCTCCGTGGGGGTTTTCTCCCTGCCCCACTCTCCTCCTTTCTCTCTGGGGCTCTCTTCTGCTCCACATGCCTCCAGAGGCCCCTCTGTCCCAGGGCTCAGGCCCTACCTCTGCTGACTGTTTCTTTTTTTTTTTTAATAATTTTATTAAATCATAATTGTGTACATTGGTGCAATCATAGGGCAGAATGTGCTTTCATCAGAAACATTTTGATCGTACTGTGAGAGATAGCCCTCATAGCATTTTCTTAATCACTATATAAAGACATTGATACTCTACGTTTAATAAGTTTCACCAGTACCCTACTAAGATGCACCATAGGTGTGATCCCACCAATTGCCCTCCCTCCACCCATCGACCCACGAATGGACTAATAAATTGTGGTACATGTATACCATGGAATACTATGCAGCCTTAAAGAAAGATGGAGACTTTACCTCTTTTGTGTTTACATGGATGGAGCTGGAACATATTCTTCTTAGCAAAGTATCTCAAGAATGGAAAAAAAAGTATCCAATGTACTCAGCCCTACTATGAAGCTAATCTGTAGCTTTCCTATGAAGGCTAAAACCCAGTTATAGCACAAGAAATGGGGAAAGGGGCAAGGGAGGGGAGGGGAGGAGGGAGGATGGGTGGAGGGAGGGTGATTAGTGGCATCACACTTACGGTGCATCTTACAAGGGTACAAGTGAAAATTACTAAAGGAGAATATAAATGTCTTCATATAGTGATTAAAAGGCCATGCAGGCTATGTTAAATAGTTCTATTTTTCTTTATTCATTGAGCTCATATTCTATTTTATTTCATTGAGCATCATTATAATAGCTGTTTAAGAAAATCCTTTTCTGCTATGTCTAACATCTTGTTTATCTCAAAATCTCACTCAGTTGATTTTCTTTCCCCATAAGGATGAGTTTCATTTTTCTTGGTTCTTTTTTGTTGCAAAATTTTGGATTTACCCTGGACTTTATGAACATTAAGTTATGTAAATGCTTTGCTTTTCTGTTTCTTTAACTATTGGTTTTCTTTTGCTTATACAACTTTGTTTCTTGCAAGGCAACTCCAGTCTCAGTTCAGATCATTTGCCTTTATTTAGTTGAGCTACCTTGAGTCTGTTTCATTTATATGTGGTTCAGGGATCAGTCAGAGAAATCAGTAGACAAAACTTGGAGATGACCACTCTGTCTCTTTCTCTCTAGGGATTCTCTAACTCTCTCTATCAGCTATAGATTTCCCTACCAGAGAGATGGTGGGTTTTCTAGTGAACCCCTACAACATTGTCACTGTGCACACTCAGAGGGTTGCACTGAGACCCAGACTAAAAGCCACAAACATAGGAAACTTACTTTATACGTCTCTCCTTCTCCAAATATTTCCTCCTCACCCCTATCTGTCTGCTTCTGTCCTCTCTCCAGCACCTTCGGGTAATTGCTTTTTCCTTTATGTCCAGGTTTTAAGGTTGTTTTACTGCAGGAATTTACCAGGAGTGTCTTATTCCATCATTACCCGGACCAGAAGTTCCTCTCATTTATCATTTAAATTCAAGAATATTGTCACGTATAGTAAAAACATTCTCTCTACGTCCTTACAGAGACTTGTTCAATTCATTCCCATGAAGAAAAATGTCTGCTTAGAAGGCTACCTTCTGTAGCCATTGTTCATCATCAAAGCACTGAGCAAGATATGGCCAATATTCTCTTGATAATACTTTCAAATTTCACCTTTCAGCTCCAATACCCTCTTGAAAACTCTTTCTCCCTAAGCTACCAAACTTCTGTGTATAGCAGCATGTTTATGTGGTCATTGTAAAAATATTCTCAAATTAGTCTTTGTATATCAAAGTTGGCCATTTTGTAGCATTATCTAAAACTTTCTCCCATTTATCTGCAGGAGTGTTTAACAATAGCACCTCTCTTTAAAGAAGGTAATGTATTGTGACACTGTGAGCAACTTTTTCTTTCAATGCGATGCAAAAGCCTCACAGAGCCAACCTTTGACAGGCACTGTCAATATGGATGTCAACATGGTCCTCACAAGGCAGACCCTTCCATGTACAGATATGAAGGCCAAGCATTAACTACATCCTGGCCTTTCCTCCTTATTGGCAATTCTTCATTTTCTTGAATTTCATAATTACTTGCAAATCTTACAAATTCTACAGCATGACATCAATTGGTGAAATACGCTGACATCAATTGGTAGCTGTGGCTTTTCAATCTATGTCACAAAAGCTCTCCAAGATCATATGACATGTCATCTAAACTTCAACTTGTTTTAGAGTATGTTATACCGTTTATTTTGAGATTCCAGTAGCTATTTGAGGTGACCAGCACCTTTATTTCTCAAATGACTGTGGCTTATGTTTAAGGATTCTTTTCTTGTTTTGATTTTTTCGGTTTCACTAGAGCCACTGCCACATTTGTAAGTTTGACACAGCAGAGGTGGGCCAAGCATAGCCCATGAAGCAAATCCCACCAGAGGCCTGTTTTTGTACAACCCTAAGATCTAAGATGGATTTTCATATTTTTAAAGAGCTGTAAACAAATCATCAAACAAAGCAAAGAAGAATACATGTAGTAGAAGCTATATGTAGCCTGAAAGGCCCAAAATACTTACTATCTGGTTCTTTTCAGAAAAAGTTTGCTAATCTCTCACATGGATGATTCTCAAAGGAATGAGATGATTTGGATAATTAACCCATGTAAAACCACTTGATAAATGCCTTTTTCTATGTCTTTTGTTCCAACAGTATAATAAAGCGACTCAGAAGATTACAATTCTTCATCACTAACCTCATCAGGGTTATCTCCAGGCCTAAAATCTTTCTCTTCCATCTCATATCTCATCTTCAAAAATTACCACATTGGATTATCAGGCATGCTTATTAAATACAAAAACTAATTTAATATAAGACATAAGAGCATAATAAAGTCAGAAAATACTCAAACTCATCACTCACTATGGAATTCACTTCTAGTTTTTACAATCTACGTTTTGCAATGTTCATAACAAAAGCAAAACTAACATTCATTAAAACGGCAGAGGTAAGAGTGGGAATAGCTGAGTAATCAGAATGAAAATTAAGTTTCCCTCCAATTTCTTATTACACTAGCAGAGCTTTTTATAGCCTGCAGTGCAAAAGGGGAGTGTGGGAGAAATAATCAGAGACTGAAAAACTCATGTCATCTGTCCACCATCCTTTTCACCCTGCAATAGAGCACTTATCAGTTACCAATGACTTCCCACATTTTGCATAAGAAGCCAAGACTGGACAAAACCAAATGAATACAATCACTGCCACATGGGACTTAAAGACCTCTAATGAAATTGTTGACAGGTCCACTCAGTCACTGTGTAATCTTCACAGTGCACAAAGCTCAAAAATTGATGTTTAGATTTTTTAAACCAAAATTTCTCAGAGAACTCCTCATGATGTCATATTGAACCCTATGGTTTTGTGGAACCCAGACGAGAAACCATGGGCCAAGTTCTCTGTACACCAAAATATTTCATCTTTCATTTGCATAATGCAAAAGTCCATTAAGTCTTATTCTTCTCTAAAACCAAAGAACTGCCTTTCTCCATAGAAAAATTTAATAACTGTGGGCAGAACTAAAACAGCAGATTGTTCTCACTTGCAGCCATCAGTGTTTCAGAAGACATCAGATGCTGAACCAGCATTGTGACTCTCTTACACCAGTACCTCTAACATCCAGAAGAATGTGGTAAGCCCATGGACAGGCTACCGCTAATGTGCCCTCTGAGTCCAGGAAGGGAGAAATCACTCTAGGTATAGGGAACCAGGCAAGGTGTCACAAAGGAGGTAGCATTTACACGTGCAGCAAACCTCAAATGAGGCAAGTACTTCCACGGTCACATGTGACAGGAAGACATTTACATGGTGTGTTAGTCCATTTGTGTTGCTATAAAGAAAATACCTATATCTGGGTAATCTATAAAGAAATGAGGTTTATTTGGCTCACAGTTCTACAGGCTGTACAAGGAGTATGGCGCCAGCATCTGCTTCTAGGGAAGGCTTCAGGGAGGTTCCAATCAAGGCACAAGACAAAGCAGGAGCAGATGTGTGACATGGCAAGAGAGGGAAGGGTGCCAGGTTCCTTTAAACAGGCAGCTCTCGTGGGAGCCAATAAAGTAAGAGTTCATTTGTTATCAAGGGAGGGCACCAAGCCATTCACAAGGGATCCACCCCATGACCTAAACACCTCCCACCAGGTTCCCTCCCCCACAATTAACACTGGGGATCAAATTTCAACATGAGACTTAGCGGGGACCAAACCTCCAAGCCCTATCAGATAAGGAGGATACAATTTCCAAATGCACACAGATAGCTTAGGACAATAGTCAGCGCTCCGATTTGGCTAAAGTGTAAGTGACATGTGCAAGAAACAGGGAAGGATATTGCATTAATAAGGTGATTCGAAGCCTGAATAACAGCTGGAAGCCTGAATAAAAGGCTAAGACTTACTTGATTGTCATGAGAGCTATTTTGTTTATATAGTTGGATATATTTATTTATTTTTTTTATTAAATCATAATTGTGTACATTAGTGCAGTCATGGGGCACAATGTGCTGACTTCATATACAATCTGAAATATTTTCATCAAACTGTTTAAGCCTTCATGGCCTTTTAATCACTATATGAAGACATTTGTATTCTACATTTAGTAAGTTTCGCCTGTACCCTTCTAAGATGCACCGTAGGTATGGCCCCACCAATTTCCCTCCCTCCACCCCAACCACCCCCCTTCCCTTCCCTCCCTTGCTATTAAAGGTTTCTAAGCAGTAAGACAACAGAACCTCACGGAAAGTATGATATACAATTACTATAAAGCCCTTCCCATAGTGTGCTCTGGTAAGCGACCCAAAAGAAAGAATGTGAGTTGTTTCTGGTAGGACCTTAGTTTTATATATACTCTTTCTTTCGTTTCTTCCAGTGAGTCATGTAGGGTGTGACTTGTATACTTGTAAGACGGCTAGTAGGGTTAGGCTGCCTGTGTCAGTGAAATGAGTTTCTCCTCAGAATAGATGAAAAGCATCACAGAAATAGGAAGGAAATGAGGCCCACAGATGGCAGAGTGGTCGGGCTTACCCAACTTCTCGCTAATGTCTCAAACCCCCACACAGAAAAGCAGACAACTTTGTAGAACCTTTGTATGATACATCTGTATTTATAGTCAAAATTTTAAAAATTCTTTGACAATAAGAACAACAACAAAAAGAAAACTATGAAATATAAGCAGGAATCACTGTGGAAGCAAAAATCATTCTCCCACGACTTTGCAGAAGGCAGCTTTTCGTCAACATCTGGGTTTTTTCTGGGTCTGAGCCTCTCTGGTGCCTGGTTCCAGCATCACGCTGCCAAGCTGCCTAATTGTGCAGTGCCAACCCAGGCTCAAATACAACCCTGTCTTGGGGTTTCCACCTTGAGGGAAAAAGATTTTATTTTGGAATCTTTGTGTTTAAGCAGATAAAATACTAACAAGCACAGCAAAAGATCTGGGGAGAGAACAGAAGGGTAGGTATAGGAAGGCAGATAAACGTTATAAAGAAAGACTCTCCAGGATGATGTGAAGGCTGGGAGTAGGCAGAGCAGAGCGTTGTACAAACTTGAAGATTAGAATGAGGAGAGTATGGGGTTGCCACCAGCTCCTGAAATGTTAGAAAGAAGTAGACAGCTCTGAAAGCTTAGAAACTGCTCGACTTGATTAATAAAACAAAAAAACACTTTTGGTTTCACATCCTATATGACTCAATTCAAGTAGGAGTCTCAAGAAATATCAGGATTACAGAATGAAGAAATAAAGAATAGAGAGTTACGGAGCCCCCAGAGTCTTGCCAGGCAGGCAGAGTGGGAAGGCAGGAAAATGTTGAGGGAGACAGGAATCTACTACCCCAAGGAAGTCAGCCCCCAGGAAAGACCCCCCCCAATCCTTCTCTCTTGGTACTCTCAATCTCGTGCAGTGTCCTCTTATGTCAAATCAGAGCGGGTCTGTGAGACCAATTGATGACAGCAACGTTTAACCTCTGAGGATAGGTTGCGGCCTTGTGGTCCTGGATCACTTTCTCTGCAGAACTAGCGGCCCCAGGGAGAGGACCACATGAGGTTAGGAGCCTCCCACTGATGGCCGGGACCAACTTGCCAGCCATGTGACTAAGCCACCTTTGAAGCCACTTCACCTCCAACCAAGCTTCCAAATTATTGCAGTCCTGGCCAACATCTGAATAAAATTTATCAAAAGAAAAAGAAACAAACAAACAAAAAAATAAATAAATAAAAACCTGAACCAAAACAACCTAGTCAAGTCCATTAAAACTATAAGAAAATACAAGGTCATTATTATTTTTTGGCCATTCGGTTTGTGGTGATTTATTAGAGAGCAATAAATAACTAACACAGTGCCCTACTGGGACCCAAACTGGTGGTAAGCTAAAACTCTTGTCAATGGAGTAAAGAGGAGATAAACTGAGAAACGATGAGAGGGGCTAAGGCTTATGAATGTGAGGTTAAGTTCGGGGACTCAAAGTTAGGAAGTCCAGTGGATGTTTGGGTTACAAAGTCAGGATGAAGGAGGGAGATTAATGCCAATTGCTGACTCCTTTTTTCTGAACTCGGGAAGTACAAGACATGATATCTCCAGGGTTCTTTCTGGGAAGGTAAGCGAAAGTCAGAAGAATAAGAAGTCAGCCTAGGTATGACACATGTTCTTGGTGACCTACCCAGATCCTCTTTACAGAACCAAAGTACCAATCCTCCAGCTGCTTCAAACTTTTCAGAGAATTGCTGTGGTAGTGTCCTTACCCAGAAGTGGCAACTAGTAGCCATTAGCTAACTAATAAAGGGATATACAAAGCCCCTATAACCTCAGTGTTTGACCTGTCCAGGGTATCAGTGAGGAAGGATACCTAGGAAAAGTCTATAAAAAACAAAGACTTCTCAGAGAAGACCAAGAACACTCCTGCAAAGTCCTCCCCACAGTAACTCAGCCCTTAAGAATTTGTAAAACTTGTCTTCCTGGGTCCTTGACACTAATCCTTGCTGCTTGTTTCGGCTTCCATAGACCCTGCACATGATTTGACATCTCCACTGAGAAATAACATGGTGATTCCTTTGTCTATCTACTTATGAGTTCAATAAAAGGACAAGGAAAGAACTGATCAAGAAACTCCATTTTGGAGTCTAGTCTGCCGTGGCTCCACCGGCTAAAATAAAATTCCTTCTCCTATAATCTTTGGTGAGAGTCTATTGGTTTCATTTTGCTGGTCCTGCAACATCAATACTATTCTTGCTCCAGAGCACCCCAGGGATCAACTGATATTAAACTCCAGCTGAAACCACATCTTGCTTAGCTTCTCCCTCAGTGCTCTCCTACTGCCCTCATTCCCTTACAGAAATCACCTGAGATTACCCCCTCACCAAATGACTTATGCAAGAACTCCTGCCACCAGCTCTGCTGCTAGGGAACCCCAGCTAAGATCCCAGATTTAAATCTAGTGCATATGTCTGTAGCATCTATTTGCTGCGCCTCTCAGCCACTGTGCCTGACCCAGAGAGTGCGTAAGAAGGAGAACCCCCAACAAGAGCTGATTAATACTGTGAACATTAAATATGTAGATCCTTTTAAACGTAAAAGAAAAACTCACAGAGAATTAAGAGTATTTGAAGAGAAAAGGAGGAAGCACAGGTGATTGTTTCCTGACTTTCAAGTCTAGTTTCAGAAGAACTACCACTGACTCATTTTCAGGCAAAATATAAACTCTTTGCAAAACTAACTCTATGGGATAATTTTATAGTTTTATGTTATGTCCCAGACCTCTGTGCAGTTATGCAAGAACACTGCATAGAAGACAAATAGTATAATAAATTAACACCTACCTGAGATGCTTCTATCATAGAAGAAGATACAAACAAGTTTATGTGATACTATATGACATAGGCTCACCAAAGAGTTCCCAGGAAGATTCAGTATAAAAACTAAAATGAGGCTCAGTGCCTGTAACTTAAGTGGGTAGGGTGCCAGCCACATACACATGAGCTGGCAGGTTTGAATCTAGCCCAGGCCTGCTAAACAGCAATGACAACTACAACCAAAAAATAGCTGGTTGTACAACCAAAAAATAGCTGTTGTGGTGGGCACCTGTAGTCCCAGCTATTTGGGAGGCTGAGGCAAGAGAATCACTTAAGCCCAAGAGTTTGCAGTTGCTGTGAGCTATGATGCCATAGCACCCTACCCAGGGCGACAGCTTGAGACTGTATCTCAAAAAAAAAAAAAAAAAAAAAGACTAAGATGAATTTTAAAATTCACACATCTCAAGGAATGTCTATTTCTGGAAGAGAATATAACAAATTTCATATTAGCTTTTGAATCCTCTGTCCAAGCTCATAGCAAAGGAAAAAGAATCAATATAAGGTGGTTTTTTCCAGTCTCCTGGAAAGGAGCTTCTGGAGCTATTCCCCTATTAATTATAACTCTGATACTCTGGTAGCTTCCTCTTTGGCTGACATGCCATCATTGATTAATAACCTCTCTGATGATTATTTCAACAAGGTGGGAATTCCTACCATTATCATGCTCAAGGTCCAGCAAATGGAGCCAATTTCATCAAACTCCCAAATTGGTCCATTTAACACCTCCTTCCGCCACCCTCTGCTGGCACCACCCTCTGTTGACTGTTACTCAGAGAAATTGGACCCCCGGGGAAAAGGAGATGGCCCTACTAGCTGATAATCCATACACACAACCATCATCAAAACAAAGTCAATGGGGCTGCTACTCCTATCACATGCCCATCTTCCATCTGCTCACTAACCAGGCCTAACTTCAGCTATACAGAAATGCTGAAGAGGTACAGAACCAATCACCTGCCTGCCCAGGTCAAATACCTCCCTAGGGTGGTGAGAATGGGCCCAATTCTCAGCATTTATTATCTGCTTTTTATATTTTGCATTTGAAAAGAACACTGCAATTGGTAAACTTGAATCTATAACTGCCACAAACTCTTTATGACCCAGGGCTCCTCCTCTCTGTTTGCCTTAGTTTATCAGCAGCAAAACAGAAAGATTTATTTTAATCAGTGTATGTGCATCAGGGAATGTTGGTTCAGAGAGATGACTCACACACATACACACACAAAATAGATTATCTGAGTATAAGAACTGGGGATCACTGCAAACCACCCTCCCCATTTGGGGGATTCCCAGTACATTAAGCATAACGAAGGCTTTCTATAATAAATCATTGTGTTTGTCATTGTTTACATAAAAAAGATATTGACCACAGAAACTTTTGGGGTGGTATACTTATTAAAATTCCATGAAAACTGTCTTTTGGTGGAACCCTGAACTAGAAGAATCTTTAGAGCTTCATGGGGCAGTGATTGCAATTGACCTGGCTAACCATGGATCCACATTTTGCTGTAAAGGTATTTTTAAAGTGAGACTAACATTTAAATCAGGTAGGCTTTGAATAAAGATTACCCTCCAATCAGTTAAAGGTCTTAATAGTGAAGTCTGAAGTTTCCCAGAAAAGAGGAGATTACAATGTAGGAAGGCCCCCTGAGTTTTCTTTCTGCCTTCATGGTCTGCCCTGTGGATTTGAGGCTTAAAATTGCAACATCAACCTCTCACCTAAATTTTCAGTTTGCCAACGTGCCCTGGACTTTGGACTTATTAGGCCCTACAATCACATGAGACAAATTCTGAAAATAAATCAATATCTCTCTCTCTCATACATATTTTAGAAAGAAATATTTATCTGTTTATCTCTAAAATATTTGCAAGTGCGATAGAGATAAATAGAGATAGATGTCATTGTTAAACCAAGTTCCTGGTACAGTTTCTGGTTTAAATTGGCCTTTCATAAAGGCCTTTCAATGCTAGTGAACAATTTATAAAAGATGCTTCATGGCATCCTGCCTCTGTATACTGTGTCATTACTTTGAAATCCCAGCAGAACTCTTATTCTGGCGTGGCTATTCCATGCAAATAATCCCTGAAACGAAGCAATCACCACAAACAGAGTGAGACCCTTTATAATGTCTGTTATGGGCAAATTTTTTTATCCACTCAATGACTCACATTTCTCATTTACACAGTACTGATATAAAAATTCCTACTCTTTTGTGTTATTATAAATATTGACTACGATAATGAATATAAAGTCCTTAGCACAATGCTTGGCATGATGGAAGTGCTCCATGGTTATTATTAATAGGTATCATGATCAGCACAAACAACAGCTTCTTTGATTATCACTGAAAATTTTAGCCGATTATAGTTACATTTGGGAACACTTTTGTTTGCCTTACATATAAAATTAAGCAATGTAATAACAAGTATCCACATATAGATCTTAGTCTAGAAACTCAAATGAGCACAAAATATAGGATTTTTTTCTGTCATTTTTACTTAATTTCTCTTTCTGGCATACATTCTACTAAGGTGGCAGAAACTTACTCTCAGCCAATTTAGACTCTGCTTTGCCCAAGGTTTGTCTTGGTTTCAGGAAGTCTCGGAGAACTAAGGCATTGGGTAGGGTAGTAGAGTTGGTAGCCTCTTGTCCCCTACTTCTCTGTCCCATTGTGTGTTCACTGTGACATCTACACTGTGATACTTAAGCAAGGTCAAAGCTGAGACTTCCTGTCCCTGTACTGCTTTTTGTGTATCCTTTCCTTGTCCTGCTTTCTGACATGTGTGAGGGCATGAGCATCTTCCACTGCTTCCCTGACTCCCTGGAGCATGCAGATCCCATCACAACTGTCTACAGCAGCCTGTCTGCCCAGACACACCATGACCACAGTTTGTCCTGGGATCTTACTGCCTCCCAGGTGCTCTGCTTGGTAAATAAAGTTCCCTCTATTTCTGGATCCTTGGAGGTGGGGAGGATTCCTGTTTAACTTGGCTCTTCTCTGGGTTTAGGTTTTAACACACACAAGAGTCTGAGGACTCAGTGGGTTCTCTCTGAATACTGCTGAGGGTTTGCTTGAATAAGAGAAAGGGGATCTGCTTTGAGAAAGAGAATACAAACTGGAAACCATAAACTTTTTTTTTTTTTTTTGCCATGAGCAGATTATCAGTGATAGTCTACTGTAATTCAACATTTATGAAAGGAACATTTCAGAGACATATTTCACTTAGAAACATGATCTGAGATAGGTCTTAAAGACTTGAAATCACTGAGAAATCACTTGAGATACAACATGGTGGCAAGTCATGTTGTATGGTAGGTGGCAGGGCTGCTGTTGTCCTGCCCCTCTGTATTTGTTAGGCTTTGGTTTGCAAGGTACAGAAAGCCAAACTGAATTAGCTGACACCAAAAGATCGCAGTGTCTCATGGAAGGCAGAGTCATCAACAGCTAGAACCAAGGACTGGAGGACTGTCAACTGCTCTCAGATCCTTTCTTTTCTTCCTCTCTCAGGCCATCTGCCTTTATTTCTTCCACCCTTATAATGACAAACCTAGCCCAAAGCTCCTGAATTTTACATCACTAGTAGGTTAAACCATCTGGAAAGAGACTGAGTTGAGTCTCAGATCAATGTCCACATTCCTGGGAAGAAAATTGGCTGGCCCAGAATGTATCTGGTGTTCACTCCTAGACCAATAAATTGTGGCACAGGTCTAATTTACATTTGAACTAACATGGCAGCTCCCAAATTCACCTTGTGGACAAGCAAGAAGACAAGACAGTTCCTAGAAGGGGAAGGAAAAACTCAGAAAAGGAAATGGGTGAATTCTAGGCATAAAAAATAATGGAATGAAGTCATCAGCCCCATGTTCGAATGCTCCTCCAAACCCAACAACCTGCATTCAGACCCACTCACAGAATCCGCCAACCCTACTGAGGACAAGTTATGGGAGAAACAAAACTTAGAAAATTCTTTTTATGGAAAGTTTAGGAGCCCTGATCATTGTTTGGTAGTATATTTTTTTTAAAAACCAACATTTTTCCAGATTGCAGAGAAGAGGAGGAAGTAGTGAAGAGGCAGATCCCACTAACTTGAGTAAAGGACAAGCTGAGGTTTTCATCTCTTCATATCTAGCCAGAGAAACTTTTTGAGGGAGTGACTTTGAAAATTAATAACACTTTAGAGAGGAATGGAAAATAGCCTGATGAACTCTTGCCCAAGTATAGTAATACTGGCTTGAGGAAAAGACTGTTACATGGGGACGGAGGGACAGACAGTTGACAGGAATAGATCACTTGGCTGCTCAGGGCTAATTTTGTAAGTCTGAAGATGTGAGTTCAAATCAAAAAACCGTAAGAGGGAAGGAAAAGCTAAGTCCCTCCTCCCAGACCTTAGTAAGAGTCCATTCTTAGTACAATAGAATTGAACTGAGATTTAACTGTACATGCTTACCCAAAAGATGAAAAAAGATAGATTAAAAAACTAGTAATGGTGGTTGCCTGGGGGAAACTGGACAGCCAGGTTATGGTGGTGGGACAGAGAGACTTTGACTGTATTCTCTTTTAGATTTTTTGATATTTTGACCCATATAATACCTAATAAAAATTAACTAAGATGGTTTAAAATTATAAAATCATTAATAGAGTAGTTGTGAAAAATAATAAATGGACAATAAACAAATGGGACTTAATTAAACTGAAAAGCTTCTGTACAGCCAAGGAGACAACAACCAAAGCAAATAGACAACCTACCCAATGGGAAAGGATATTTGCATATTTTGAATCTGACTAAAGTTTAATATCCAGGATCTATACAGAACTTCAATTAATCTACAGGAAAAAACCCAATGATTCTATACATCAATGGGGGAAAGAGATGAATAGATTTTTCTCTAAAGATGACAGACAAATGGCCAGTAAACACTTGAAAAAATGCTCATCATCTTTAATTATTAGAGAAATGCAAATTAAAACCA
>CAUYRH010139494.1:0-34448 GCA_963574655.1 Perodicticus potto | reverse complement strand
GATGTTTAGAATGTTTGAGACGAAACAGGGAAGGCCATAAAATATATGGCTCGTATCACCTGTTGGACATTTCCTTTTGGATTCGTGCTTTCTGGAAGGTTTAAATTCATTAACGTTAATAGTTAATTATAACTTTTTTTTTTAACTTAAGAGAATTTAGGATTAAGCAACAACTAAATTAAATCATGCTATTTAATTTAAGTGTCCATTTGGTTTGTGTCCTCTTTTATGCCTGCTATACTGTCAACTGCAGCTAAGGAAGTATTTCAGTGAAACATGCCCTAGAAATGCAGAGAAAAAAGGATAAAGTCAAAATGCATCTAATCTGACTGCGGGACAAGGAGAAAGTGTCACATTTTGGTGGTAGTGTGTACCAGGACAAACTTCTCAGCTCTTTTTCTTCTGTACATGTCCAATTCCTCATACAGATTGATAATCTGAGGTTCTGGATGGTAAGATGAAAAAAATGAGTACAACTTTGTAACACTAGCATGTAAGCTATAAAAGTTTTCCTGAAGCTATCTTCTTCTCCTTCATTTAAGCCAAAGGCAAGAGTTTTGAAAGAACTATTTGTCAGTCACCTAGCTCCTGGATATATTCCCGGAAGTTTAGCCCATGTACCCTATAAGCATGTTCACAGCACAGCCTCCCAAGTCAGTCGTGAATGCAGAATGTGATGAGGAACAGCCATTCCCTGTGAGGTCTTTTCATCCTGTTCTCTTAGAGGAAAGGAGCACACCCCAGGACTGTTAACCCACCCCTTGGAGAGTTTGCTTTTATTCTGACAGGAGGTACTAGTATTGTTTAAATACCCGAGGTCAAAGTTTAAAAAAAAATCAGAATTTTAACACCTCATTTTTAAAGCCAACTTAATAAAAGAACAAAAAAATGGTTAGGTAATAAGACAGCAGGTAAAGCCAGTAGTCTTCCATTAGATGCACTAACGAAGGTTGAGTATGTTGAACATGAAGGGTGTTTTTCAATCTGAACAGACAGACTGTTTCTAATACTGATCCATTGTAGTGAGACTCACTTGGGGAAACTCAGGTAACGATAAGGAGGATATTTCCAAGTTGTATTTCAATCGAGTTTAATTTTGTTTACCTTTGTATAGTCATAGGGAGTTCGCTGCATTCTCACATACTGTCTAGTATAGTTGTTTCAACAACTTGTCTAGAACTCAAAATAAGTGTCTTAAGGCAAGCTTCTAAAATGCATGACTTGACAGTAAGGTGATTTCTATTCCAGAAACTCATTTTAATTCTTTGATGGTGGCACTTACTAACTTTTTAATATTCACATTTCTAGTTTAATACTCATATTTGATAATGACACTTAGCAACATTTTTTTTTTTTTTTTTGAGACAGAGGTTCACTTTGTCACCCTCGGTAGAGTGCCATGGTGTCACAGCTCACAGCAACCTCAAACTCTTGGGTTCAAGTGATCCTCTTGATTCTCTTGTCTCAGCCTCCCAAGTTAGCAGGGACTACAGGCATCTGCCACAAGGCCCGGCTATGTTTTAGAGGTAAGGTCTCGCTCTGGCTCAGGCTGGTCTCGAACTCATGAGCTCAAGCAATCCACCTGCCTCGGCCTCCCGGAGTGCTAGGATTATAGGCGTGCACCACTATGCCCGGCCTTTTATTTTTTTTTTTCTTTTCCTTTTTTTTTGAGACAAAATCTTACTCTGTTGCCTGCTAATCAGCCTAGCTCACAGCAACCTCAAGGTTCAACCTTGAACTCCACAACCTTGGGTTCAACTGATTCTCCTCCCTCAGCCCCCAGTAACTGGGACTACAGGTGCCCAAAATGCCCAGTGAGACTCTATCTCAGAATTTTTTTTTTGATTGCTTAATTTTCTTTTTTTCTTTCTTTTTTTTTTTTTTTTTGAGACAGAGCCTCAAGCTGTCACCCTGGATAGAGTGGCATCACAGCTCACAGCAACCTCCAATTCCTGGGCTCAAGCGAGTCTCCTGCCTACGCCTCCCAAGTAGCTGGGACTACAGGCGTCTGCCACAACGCCTGGCCATTTTTTGGTTGCAGCTGTCATTGTTGTTTGGCAGGCCCGGGCTGGATTCGAACCCACCAGCTCAGGTGTACGTGGCTGGCGCCGAACCCGATTGCTTTATTTTCAATGATGGATTATTAAATGGTTAACTGTGATGTTGACCTAGTATAATTTAGTTCTTGGCTTCTCCTGCACCAGGACATTGAAATAAAAGAAATTTGAACACCAAAAATGAGAAGAAAATAAGCAGGAAAGAAGTGATAAAGGGGCTTGTTGGATTTTTTTCTTAGTCGTTTGGATTTCTTTTAATTTTAAGTACTCATATGTGCACATACATATGAATACTTACACCTTTTTTATTTTTTTTGAGACAAGAGTCTCACTTGGTCACCCTTGGTAGAGTGCCATGGCATCTTAGCTCACAGCAACCTCAAATTCTTGGGTTCAAGTGATCCTTTTGCCTCAGCTTCTCAACTAGCTAGAACAACAGACACCCACCACAAAGACCGGCTATTTTTTAAAGATGGGGTCTTGATCTGGCTGAGGCTGGTCTTGAACCTGTGAGCTCAGGCAATCCACCCGCCTTGGCCTCCCAAGTGCTGGTATTACAGGCATCAGCCACCACGGCTGGCCTCACACTACCCCTTTTAAAACTCCCACCCCATACCCAGTGTATGCCCAGCACTGTGTAGTGGCAAACACTTTCATTCCACAGTGCAATGACAAACCATTCCATTCAATTTAAGAATTACAAGTACAGGCTTGGCGCCTGTGGCTCAACGGGCTAAGGCGCTAGCCACGTACACCTGAGCTGGCGGGTGCGAATCCAGCCCGGGCCCGCCAAACAACAATGACGGCTGCAACCAAAAAATGGCCGGGCGTTGTGACGGGCGGCTGTAGTCCCAGCTACTTGGGAGGCGGAGGCAAGAGACTCGCTTGAGCCCAGGAATTGGAGGTTGCTGTGAGCTGTGATGCCACAGCACTCTATCCGCGGTCACAGCTTGAGGCTCTGTCTCAAAAAAAAAAAAGACAAGTACACAGGTGGTGCTACTAATCAAGGTATGCTTAAACTAATAGTGCATGTGAAGGAACTGGCACATCCATTAGAAGAGAGTCCTTCGAGTGGGACATGCAAGCACTGAATCTTCCTTGGAAAGGGAATGGTGGTTACACACAGTGCGCAGGGTCTGAGGGAAGCTACGCCAGGTTATTCCTCCATCTGCTCATGGCAGGTCCAAGCATCAAGACTGCAATTGGAGCTCGGCACCTGTGGCTCAACGGGCTAGGGCGCCAGCCACATACACCTGAGCTGGCCGGTGCGAATCCAGCCCCGGCCCGCCAAACGACAGTGACGGCTGCAACCAAAAAATGGCTGGGCGTTGTGGCCGGCGGCTGTAGTCCCAGCTACTTGGGAGGCGGAGGCAAGAGACTCACTTGAGCCCAGGAATTGGAGGTTGCTGTGAGCTGTGATGCCACTGCACTCTATCCAGGGTGAAAGACTGCAATTGGAACTTGGAGCCTGTGGCTCAAGCTGCTAAGGCGCCAGCCACACCTGAGCTGGTGGGTTCAAATCCAGCCCGGCCTGCCAAACAACAACGACAGGTGCAACCAAAAAATGGCCGGGCATTGTGGTGGGCTGTAATCCCAGCTACTTGGTAGGCAGAAACAGGAGAATCGCTTGAACCCAGGAGTTGGAGGATGCTGTGAGCTGTGATGCCACGGTACTCTACCCACGGTAACAGCTTGAAGCTCTGTTTAAAAAAAGAAGAAAAAAAAGACAATTGGAAAGGCTTTGGCTTGGACCCTCACTTCCAAGAAAGAGGAGGAAGTCCTGTCCAGAGCCCAGTCATCTACCTTGTTTGGTTGGGTCCTTTCACTCTCCCAGTACCTCCTTCCCGAGCCAGTGAATGTGCCTGATTACAATGGGGACAGATGAACCGCTGGTAGGAACAAAGATAACATTTGCCCTGGACCCATCACAACCCACTGAGAACTTAGAAGGTTGACCTCAGAAAACATGGGAAAAGCCCCAGAACACTGCAACATTCTGAAATTAAGATACAAATATTTTCTATTTTTTAAATTAGTAATTTAGCTCACTAAGGAAACACAGTTAATATTCCCCTCTAATCCTGCTCATCATGTGATCACTCTGCAGTTTAGTGTTAACCATTCTCTATTTCCCCCAAATACAGAAGGCTTTATTCAAACTTTGAATATTATAAACATCAATCTGCTTGGGGGTTTTTTGTTTGAGACAGAGTCCCACTTTGTCGCAGGTAATAGAGTGCTGTGGCGTCGTAGCTCACAGCAACCTCAAACTCTTGGCTAAAGTGATTCTCTTATCTCAGCCTCCCAAGTAGCTGGGACTACAGGTGCCCGCCACAACCGCCTGGCTATTTTTAGAGACTAGGTCTCGCTCTGGCTCAGGGTAGTCTCGAACCTGTGAGCTTAAGCAATCCACCTGCTTTGGCCTCCCAGAGTGCTAGGATTATAGGCGCGAGCTACCGCGCCTGGCCTGCATGTTGCTTTTTTAAGAACAATGTATCATCCCTCCATGCCAATAATTCTAGCTCTGACATTCTAATGGTTTCATTATGTTCTGAAGTATGGCTGTCCCCATCCATGGTCGTCCTTGTTTCTAAAAGGCTAATTTTTTCACCATTGCAGTTGCTTAAGGGCCTACAATTTGCGGCAAAGCAGCACTTAGCACATAGGCCCGGGTTTGGCTACAATCTGTCCACTATAGGAAGACAGGATTAGCAGGAGAAAGGCGGTCGCTTACAACCCAGGTGCTCTCCCTGGTCGCAGGTTGGAAAGACTTTACGCAGCCTGATCTCTTGCGCCTTGCGCCGGGCGGGGCTTCGGCGCCGGTTTCCGCACGCCACTTTTCACCTCCGGCCGCTGGGGGGCGCGCCCGAGCTAGCTCTGCTGCTTCCGCCGACGCCCCGCCTACCCGAGCTCGCCCCGCGCCCCGATTGGCTGCGCGGCGGGAGCGCGCCGAGTCAGGGGGCGGGCCCGCGCTGGCTACAAAGCAGCGAAGGTCACGGCGGGAGGAGGCGCGTGCCTGCGACCCGCGTCCACCCAGCGGCCCGCGCCCCGGGCCCAGCCGCAGCCCGCAGTCCTTCTGCGCGGGAAGCCATGGAGGGAGTGAGCGCACTGCTGGCCCGCTGCCCTACGGCTGGCCTGGCTGGCGGCCTGGGAGTCACGGCATGTGCCGCGGCCGGCGTGCTGCTCTACCGGATCGCACGGAGGTGAGTGCGCGGCCCGGCCCCACGCGGCCCTCGGCGCCGCCCCGCTGCCCGCCCGCGCGCCGGGCCCGCCCCCGCGCCGTCAGGGCCCGCTGCGCGCCGCCCGCCCCCGGCCCAGTCTGCCCCGCGGAGGCCCGCTGTGCGCGATTACCGGGCCGTTTTGGGTTCTCGAGCTGAGAAGCTGCGGGGGAGTCCACCTGGGGGTGGGAACTCCGGGGAAGGGGAACGCGAGCGAGAGCAGCGGCTCGGGGGTTGCAAACTTCTTCCTCTCAGGAGCCCTGTGCCCCCACAGCCTGCGGGAGAGTCGAGCACGGGGCATCGGAGGCCGAAGCTTTCCGGCCTTAGCCCCTCTCCCTGATCCTCGGCGGCACGTGGATGGTGATAATGGTTGTCGCTTACTCTCTGCACGCGATGTCTTGAGCGTTTTTCTGCACACCTCGAATCAGCCCCTTCCAGATGCACAGCTCCCCCCAGAGAAGCCGAGGGACAATGAGGCCATACATTGTTATCAATTAGAAGAGTCCGGCGGTTCGAACTAAAGGAACCTGCAATGCTAAGCCTAAGTTAGACCTCCCGGAGGCTGGGGGCAGCCCTCAGCCCTACCCTGGGCTCACAGGTCCTGCAGACTCTGTATTCAGAGCTGGCTTCTCGTCAACCTCCATGGCCAGGGATAAAAGTGTGATGACCTCTTGCTTTAACATGGTTACATAGCCTCACCTCATCCGCCTTCCCAGGGGACAGGGAGAAAAGTGGGGTTGTGAGAACATCCTAGGGATGGAGTGGGTGGGTTTGCAGCTTCATCAGGGGGTGTGCAAAGCTCAGGTCTTAAGGGAAAGGAGCAAAAGAACTGGCCGACACCCAGCAGCAAGTGGTGGAGCTGGGATTTAAACCACGACAGTCTGGTTGGCGCGTGTGTGCTTCCTTTACCGCTAACATGTACTGCCTCTTTTTCCCAAGGGGGAAAACAGCAAGTGAACGGTGGTTGAGTCACAGAGGCTTCCTGAAGGTTAGGTGGGAGGGATGGAAGCTGTAACTAGAGGACTGAGGAAGGCTCCACTTCCCAGAGGGGGCAGCTGGAGATTGAGCCAGCCTCCAGCTCAAGGGTCTTTGACAACCCATGTCTCTCCATGTCCCAGTTTCTGCCCAATTTCTGGAAGCTGGTGTGGCCTGCAGGACCAGCTGGTCCAAATGGGTCATTTTACACACAAAGGAACAGAGACATGGGGTGATTTGCTCAGATTCCTGAGCATGTGAACAGCAGAGCTGGGCCAGAGTTGTCTGCCTAGATGATGCTGCCACTCAGCTGACGGAGGGAGGGTGGGATGCTGCCCCTAGGACCAGAGCCTGGATGAGGGCATAGTCTTCAAACCACGCACCTGCAGCGTCTCGGTGTTGTTTAGCATGGCTGAATTTGGACTAGGTGGCTCCCTGTGCCAAGGTCTCCCATGTCTTGGACTGTGGCTGTTCTCAGTGGTCCTGTCTCCCCTTCCTGGCCTGCTAGCCACAGTTTTTTGTCTCTAGGAGACAGGAGTCTGGGGCCTCGGAGAGATGTGTGCAAGCTGGTTGCAGTGGGAGCTGGAAGGGTACCTGGAAGTCCTTTATTGCCCCTGGGACACCAGAGGGCTATGAGGCAATGTTGGGACCTTCGCTGTTGATTGGGTAGAGAAGGACCAGCCCCTGCCAGGATGCTCTGAATGTCCTCTTAGAGCACTGGGTTTTGCGTGGAGGTCGTAAATTGGCCACTGTCACGATTCAGAAGCATGACCAGCCTGGCAAGAGATCCTTCTATCTCCATTGACAGCAAGGAAGCATTGGCTCTGACCACAGCGTTGATTTTGAATGTCCCCGGGAGGGCATGTAAGGAGAGTTGTTTTTGGAAGGTGTTTTGGCTGGGTGGGTGTTGCAGGCTCAGCACAGAGATGACAGAGCAGGAAAGTGGCCCTGAGGAGGATGTGGAGGGAGTGTCCTATTGGTGTTCAGGTTAGTCGCATCCTTTGCCTTTAGGACTGGCTGAGGTGCTGGGGGAGGAGGTCCCGTCAATGAAGAGCTCAGGTCCTCCAAGAGCCTCGGTCAGGGCTGACCCTGGCTTCCTCACCCCTTACATCCTCTTATCTGTCATAGTTGCTGATGGGAGTAGCTGGCATGTCAGCACTGGTGTTGTCCCATAAGCACATGGCACACTGCCACTTTGTGAAACTGCCTGCAGCCATTCAGGGGCAGGTCTTCCCCTTCTCCCCATTTTACAGATTAGGGAACCAAGGCTTGGGGAGGTTGGGTGACCTGCCCCACATCATCCAGCAGATAAATGGCAGAGCTTTGCCTTGCGCCAGCACTTCAGTTGCCAGCCAAGCTTCACGCTGTGGGTACTTCTCTGCACCCATTTGAGGCCACCGCTGTCAGCACAGTCAAGGGGCTTCCTCTCCCCTGTACCCAGGCTATCTTGAAAGTTTGTAGCTTCCTAGGCTCCTCCTCCCCTTGACTTTCCTACCTGAATGTGTCCTTGTCCCTCTTCACTTTGTATCCAGGACTCTTCTGCAAGCACACCCCAGTACTCATCTCCCTATGCAACCCCATTGGTGTTTATTGCAACATCTCTGTAGCGTTTGGGGATGAAGAGGATGCAGCCTCCCAGGGGAAGCAGCAGAGCCAGGTGCTGGTGTTCAGAGTCCCCCCTTACGGCCACACTCGCTCTTCTGACGCTGTGGGCTTCGCTGAGTGGTGCGGTCTCCTCCCTCTGCCTTTGACTTGTGGGTGAGCACAGCCGCTCATTAGGGTGACAGCAGATGTCCCACTTGTTGGCTTCCCTTCTGTGGCATCTGTCACCAGCTGCCCTGTGAGGTCATCATTCTTGTCCTCGTAACCGGGTCAGAGGTGGAACGTCTTGCTCTTTGCATCTCTGCAATTCTAGCATGGTACTCGGGAAATTGATGAAACGATTTGCCCTCACCAGACTGGAGTCTGTCCTCGGAGGGGTAGCATTTGCGGGCTTTCTGTCTTCACGTTGGAGGCATTGCCGTGGACTTCATGTGTTTTGCTCAGAGGCCTAGAGGCCCAGTGGGTCCCATCAGTGCTGAGTTGAGTTTCAGTGCCACTGTCACTAAAGCCCATTCTCCAGTTCTGCAGTTAGACTAGACGTGTTGTCCACCCAACACATAGAAGAGTAGGTGAGGAGCCACCTGTGAAGCTGACCTCTGGCTCCTTGGAGCCCTTGAAGAATCAAGCCTGACTCTTTTTTCTTTTTCTTTTCTCTTTTGTTTTAAGAGAAACAAAAGGTTAGGTTTCATTTGGGGTTTCATTTTGTCATCCAGGCTAGAGTGTAGTGACCCAGTCAGTGCACTGTTGCCTTGAGTTCCTGGGCTCAAGTAATCCTCCCACCTTAGCCAGGAGCTGGATTACAGGCACACACTGCCACACCCAGCTAGTTTTTAAACTTTTTGTAGAGACTGGTCTCAGTGTGTTGCTCAGACTGACCAAATATTACAATCTTTCAGATCCCACAGTGGGACCAGTATACACTGCCCAACCTCATGAGCAGTGTGCCAGCCCCTCTCACAGAGGCTGTACTCTTCTCAGGGCCTGGTGGACACACTGTGCTGCCATGGCTCCAAGCTCCCTGGGGCAGGGACAAAGCCCCACGCAGTGCTTCCTCCACATAGCAGTGCTGGCACACACCAGGTATCCGACTCCTGCCAGGTTCCCTGGCCAAGGGCCTCAAGTCTGTTGCTGTTAGAACAGACACCCCTCCACCTGTAGGCAATGGCCAGATGTTGGGGCAGGATCTTTGCTTAACTAAATGTCAGTATTCTGGGCTGGGGCTGGAAGGGGGCAGGTACAGAATAGGCAACTACCCCAGCTCCTTCCAGGGGCACACCTGCCCTAGGCCCCCAGGAGCTCAGCATTGAGGCCTCAGGAGCTGAGGGAACAGCTTCCATGCACCTGCCCCCTTGTCCTGTGGATCAAACTGCTGTCCTCCCTGAGCCTGGACCTCTCTTGCCTGTGTTACAGGGATATTGTCTTGTTACCTCATACCTTGATCTTCAGGTGATTTGTCTCAGAGCCAAGTTGGGCTTGAGGTGAGTTGAGTTTACTAGGAAAACTTGAGGGGTGTTTCTTCGGATGCTGCCTTGACAGATCAGGTGGGGGTGCACACGGGACCGCACTGGCCTGCCCCTAGGACTTTGTCCAGGCTGTGAAGTGGGCTGTGGGGTCAGATGGTGTTTCACATTCGCTTGTGTGACCCATGTGAGGCTCTGGGAGGCTGCAGTGCTGGCGGGGTGGGAGGGGGGCTGAAATTCACACCCCACTACCCATCCTCCATCTGCCTCTCATAAGAGCTGGGGGAGAGGACACCTCACCTCCACTGCCCCCGCAGGATTACCAAGGGCTGAGGGTGACAGGAGCTGGAGCTGCTAGCCCTCGGGAGGAGGGCTAATCCCTCACCTCCCTTTCTTGCCACCCACTTCCAGGCCAGCTTGTTCTGGATGTGTGGAGCCATTTCTTTTCTTTACTTTCTTTTTAGAGACAGAATCTGACTTTGTTGCCCTCGGTAGAGTGCCGTGGCGTCACAGCTCACAGCAACCTCCAGCTCTTGGGCTTAGGCGATTCTCTTGCCTCAGCCTCCCAGTTAGCTGGGGCTACAGGCCCCCGCCACAACGCCTGGCTATTTTTTGTTGCAGTTTGGTCAGGGCCAGACGTGAACCCACCACCATCAGTATATTGGGCTGGCACCCTATTCACTGAGCCACAGGCGCCGCCTGTGTGGAACCATTTCCCTAGCAACAGAACTGGAGTCTCAGGGTGGAAGCACAACTTCCTGGGGCGAGCAGGTGGGCCTTCATGGTGGGCTATCTGGACCAAAGCCATGTCCCTGCTCTCTATTGTTGGTCCCCTGGGCAGGTGCAGAGGCTGGCCTTCCCTTCAAACAGGATAAGAGGGTCAAGAGCCCATCCCAGGAATGGGGGAGCCCACCCTTCACCCTGAGGCGACTAGGTGCAAAGCCTTGTCCTTGGGGGCTCTGGGGTTGGGGGACGTCTGGGGGGTGGGCATATGAGAGGTCACAGTCAGGTCATCACTTATCTGCATGCATACTAGGCACAGTGACAAAGAAGCCTATAAAGCAGGTACAAATTAGCACAGAGAAAGCCAGTGCTTAATCGCCCAGGAATGCCAAATGCGGGCATCCCAGTAGAGCGGATTTCCCAGCCTCCTACCACAGCCTCAGTACCTGCCCGAATGCCAGGCACTGATCATCAAGGGCTTCCCTGCATTTTCTTATTGGAACCTAATAGCAGCATCTCTAGGGGAAGGACTCCCAGCCTCCCCTCTTTCATCTGGTTGCAAGAATGAAATGGAGGCTGCCAGAGCCTGGTACCCCAGGTGCATGTCTCCTGCTGGCTCTGCTGTTGACGGGATGCTGTGGCCCCTTGTCCACTGTGGGGGCTCTGATCTGAGCTGGGGCTGCAGGGTTGGTTCCATCTCTGTTCTCTGTCCAACCCCCACCCCCAACACTACGACTTCGTCAGTTACCTGGGTCACGTGCTGTGCGGCCTCTCCACAAGCAGTCCCTTGTGAGGGAGGTGCTCTTGTCCACACTGGCAAGTGATAAGAGCGCCCTTAACCTTCCACGGTGGGGGGAGTAGCAGGTCAGGAGATGGAGCCCAACTTCCCAGGAGTAGCCTCCCCCCAGGCCACTGACAAGCTTGGGGGTAGAAAAAGTACTTTTGTGTGTCTTCTGTTGTTGCATCCTAGTAACATGTGGAAGCCATAGGTGCTCCCACTTTACAGATGTGGTCACTGAGGCTGGGAGGGCAGGAACCTCCCGGCACACACCTGGCTCCCGGATGCATGGCTCCATCCTTTCTCCGAGCACAAGTGGCACTTTAGGATGCAAAGGCTGCAGGGCCCTGCCATCGGGTTCTGTGGACAGCAGGCCATCTGTCAGGGGAGGCAACTGCTCACTCTGGCAGGGGCCCCAGGAAGTCCTCCAGAGCTGGAGGTGGCCTCTGGAGAAGGACCAGGGAGGAGAGCAGGGCAGGCCCAGGACTTCAGCACCTGCTGTACTTCGCCTGGGACTAGAGAGGTTTGCTGGCAGTTGCTGTATGTCTCCCCACCCCCACTGTGCCCACAGCCAGCAAGGCGAGTGGAGGGGACCCAGAGCATAGATCCCCCAGTGTCTGGGCTGGGATTATCCCACAGGCCCCACCTGTCAACCACACATGACCAGCAGGTGCTACTGAGGGTCCGCCTGCCTTGTACCCTGCCAGGGAGATTTGGCCCTCGGGAGAGCAGCTGTCACTAGTTCCCGCCCCCCAGCCTCCTCTGTGCTCATACTCCTGGGGACTCTGGGAAGCACAGGAGGCTCCTTTCAATCTGGACGCTCCCTGGGGAGTACCACTGCCACAGGCTGGGAGCAGGGACCGGTGTGCGAGGGGCTGCCTTGGGGCCTGGTGTCCATCATCCCTGTGGCCCAGCTGGCCCTGGGTCGTGCTGGAGCCTGGGAGCCTCATGGGAGGTGCTCTGCCTGGAAGGCCAAGGATCCAAGAGGGCTGTGGCTGCCGTGTTTGGACCTCATGGGTGGACACAGCAGCATCCAGCCTGAGTTCCTCATCCTCAAAGCCATGGTTTCGTCTTCAGGTAGCCTGCGTCTCCAGCTAGGAGTCCCCAAGTCCTGCTTCCGGCACCCTTTCCCTGGCGGCCCAGGGACAGGGCACAGGTAGCCCCCCGCTGAGTGGGTGTCCAGGGCTATCTGGCTAACACCAGTCTTTCCTCATTCACAGGATGAAGCCAACACACACGATGGTTAACTGCTGGTTCTGCAACCAAGACACACTTGTGCCCTACGGGAACCGCAACTGCTGGGACTGCCCTCACTGTGAGCAGTACAACGGCTTCCAGGAGGTATGGGTGGGCACCCTGCTGGTGGGCCCCACCCCTCTCCTCTGTCAGCCCCTGAGCAGAGTGCTTCACCCACTTCACTGTGACCAATGGTCACTACATCCCTGGTGTTGCGCCCCTTATTTGAGGAGGAGAAACCAGGCTCAGGGAGTTGTGGTGTCTTATCAAAGGTCACACCACTAAAAGTGGCGATTTAGAGTTGAAACCCAGGTTCTTTTGGCTTTGCAGCCCATGCTCTATAGTAGATTAGTTCCCAAGCCTTTTTTGCAGTGGTCCAGGTATTACGTAAAGCTTTACAGGCCATATGGTCTCTTTTACCGATAACACAAGAATGAATGGGCCTGGCTGTGTTCCAGGAAGACTTTGCTACAAAAACAGGCAGCCAATCCATGGCCATAGTTTGCTGACCCCTCACTAGACCCAGGTTTGCAGGCTAAGTTCTGAGAGTGGCAGGATGACTAGGCCAAGTAGTGGGGTATGAGCAGGAAGCGGGCCCAGTGCCCTGCTGTGCACTCCGGCTGGATGGCTTCGCTCAGCTTCTGGTCATTGGGGTTCCCTACAGAGTGTCTTTGGAGGAAAAGCTGCTGCTGTAGCATGTAAAAAAGAAAGAATGGTATGCTTGAGACTCACCATCACTTACCCGGAATGTCCTTGCTTGGGGCCTCTGGCATCAAGCCAGAGCCAGCCAGGAAGCCTCACCCGCTGACCTTGATTCCTGCCTGCCCTCCCAGAATGGCGACTACAACAAGCCAATCCCTGCCCAGTACATGGAGCACCTGAACCACGTGGTGAGCAGCACACCCAGCCTCCGCGACCCCGCACAGCCGCAGCAGTGGGTGAGCAGCCAAGTCCTGCTGTGTAAGAGGTGTAGCCACCACCAGACCACCAAGATCAAGCAGTTGGCTGCCTTCTCTCCACGTGAAGAGGTGAGGCTAGGACAGGAGGAGCTTTGCCAGGGCTGGGGGTACTTAGAGCAGCCGAGGGGACAGGCACCGTGCAGGGTGCTGGCCAGGCACTATCTCTGCCAGACAGCAGCTTTTCTGTCCTGCATGCCCAAGGGGCTCTTGCTCACCCACTGCTGGCCACACATTCCAGGGTGTGTTAGTTCTATCACAGTTGTAGCCAAGCTGTTTCTCACGGTGTCTTGTGGTTACTGCTGTCTAGTTCCAATCCTGGAAACACCATGGAAATCCTGGTGCCTGCCAGTCCAAAGGGGTCTGTCCCTAGGCAGAGGGAACAGGAACCTTGGGCTCAACTCGGGGACCTATTGGATCCTATCCTTATTCCTCTAAGTCAGTCTAGCTGGTTGGCATCCTGGGCGGTTTATTCTGAGAGTTGGCAGGAAATGCTGCTGGCTCCTAGAAGAAGGAGAATGTTAGATGTTGCTGAGAGGCTTGGCATTAGGGCTTGGGCTGAGCTGGGAGCTTGGCCTCCCCTGTGACCACCATGGAGTCCAGGAGTCTTGTTACCTGGCTACTGCTGTCCACCCCCAACCCCCACCTTAGCCAGCTGGGGGTGGGGGCATCCTATAACCTCAGGAGGCAAATCCCAGTTGAGGCCCAGAGACGCTGGCTTTCCTGGGGTCAAGCCAGGGAGGGAAGGAAAACAGCTGAGCTCAGACCAAGGCAGGGAGCAATGGGGACCTGCAGAAGGGGACAGAAGGTGTGGTTCAGCAGCCAAGCAGCTTTCCTGACATGCTTGGCCCCAGCAAGAGATGACACTGATGACTCTCGTGGCTGCTGCAGACTGAAATGTTTGGCTTTCTTGGAGACAGGAGGGAGAGGTGCATTGCTGCAGCTCTAAGGGGAGAGAAAAGGAGGGATTTGACTTCTGGGCCATTCTGGATACCCAAGGAACCTTTCTGCCACTAAGGCCCAGCCCCAGCTTTCTAGTGCATTTTAGACCCTCAGGCTCAAGAGGAAGCCCGCTCTGAGCTGTCTCCACACACCTCGCTGTATGCCGCAGGCAGAAGGTAACGCAGGTTCGGCATGGGGATGACATGCTTATGATCACCTGCTTGTAGGCAGCAAGGCCAGGACCCGAACCCAGGTCAAACCTATAAGATGGGCGGCTTAGCTGGCCCCTAACACCAAGCCTCTGTCCCCCACCCCGCAGGGCAGGTACGACGAGGAGGTGGAGGTGTACCGGCACCACCTGGAGCAGATGTATAAGCTGTGCCGGCCGTGCCAGGCGGCTGTTGAGTACTACATCAAGCACCAGAACCGCCAGCTGCGCGCCCTGCTGCTCAGCCACCAGTTCAAGCGCCGGGAGGCCGACCAGACCCATGTACAGGTATGAGGCGGACAGGAAAACCCTTCCAGAGGGCTGGGCCCCCGTGGCCAGAGGGCAGGTCCTCAGAGCTGACCCTTCCCCATGGGGAAGCAACCTGCCTGTAAGGCCAGCTTCTCGCCCTGTCCCCCAGGTTTCTTCATGTTATTAGCCAGAAGGTATCCCCAGAAGGAGAGTGAACAATAGCACAATGCATTTGTTACCTGTCTGAGTAGGGGGCTGGGGTCTCCCTGCTGAATCTGAGCACTTCCCTGACACTGCTGCCTTCATTCCTCAGAGTGGCCTTTGTGTGCTGGGACCCCCATTTACAGACAAACTCAGGAAGGCTGAGGAGCTCTCACATAAGGTTCTGTGCTTGGTGTGTGGTGGCACCGGGATTTGAACCTGGTTAAAATTACTGATTTTTATCACGGTACTTAGTTGATGGGTGTTCTGGTTTTTAAAAGCCAGATAATGGTAGCAAGTAAATTGAGAAGTATAAAGTGCTCCTAGATGGTCCCTGAGTCCAGCTGGTGTGTAATTTCTGGTCCACAGCTGGACCTCTCACTGGATGGCCATACCACATCTGCCCTCTCCTCAGACCTTTGGTTCTCATTCTGACCAGTGTGTTTGTGGCCTGAATAACTCACTACTGTATTTTTAAGTTAGTTTTTGCCAGAATGATCTATACATTATGTCAATTTCAACTAAAATCGCAATAGCAGCTTTTGGTGAGAACTTGACAAAATGATTGAAAAGTTTATTTGGGGGAATAAAGTGAACATAATATGTAGGAGACTTCTGTGAGGGAGAGCATGATAGAGTGGCAGAACTGTCACCGGGGCAGGGTGTGGGTCTGAAGATGAGTGGTGGAACTGAGTGGCAAGCCTTCGAGCAGAGCTGGGGAATGGGACCCAGCCGGAAGCCCTGCAGAGAGGGGCACCAGGAATGGCTGTAGGTAGCTCTGTGACCATCTCACTGACCTGCCTCTCTCCCTTCCTCTCAGAGCTTCTGCTCCTCCACAGTGAAGGCCCCGGCCCAGGTCATCCTGCTCCGTGCCCTTGCCTTCCTGGCCTGCGCTTTCCTGCTGACGGCCGCGCTATATAGCAGCAGTGACCCCTTCGCCCCCGGGGCTACCCTGCCCTTGGCCCTTCCACCTGGTGGCAATGGCTCTGCCACACCCAACAACAGTACTGCACCTGGGGCTGAGGGCTGGTGGCAGCTGCTGGGCCTGCTGCCTGAACACACGGCAGAGAAGCTGCGTGAGGCCTGGGCCTTTGGGCAGAACCACCAGATGGGCGTTGTGGTGTTGGGTCTGCTCACCTGCCTCCTGGCCATGCTGCTGGCCGGCCGCATCAGGTGTGTGTGGAGCCGTGGACATGGGTGGTCGGGGGTCCTGGAGGCTGGATCACTGTCGGGCAGACATCCCAGGCTGAACCCTGCTGTGAGACTGGAGCGAGATTCAGTCCTGTTCTCCAGGGGCTGGGGGTCATGTGAGCGAGGTGGGATCGCAGATGCCCTGAGTGAGGACAGTGGAGCTGGGGCCTAGCTGCCTCATTTCTCCTCCTCAGGGCTGCTTCACCACCTGCCTCGTGGGCTGTGGGTGCTCTCAGGTCCCCCTGAGCAGGAGCAAGCCCTGTGTGAATGCTGTGTCCCTATTACCTAGTCCTCGCAGTGACTCTGAGGAGGCGTTTCTTAGCCTCGTGCTAAATAGAGCACAGGGGCTGGGGGTGGGGGGCACAGACCTGCTGGGAGTCGGGCAGTGGGTGAGTGTTGAGGGATTCCAAGGCTCACGCCCTCCTGCTGGCTCTTTCTGCCCTCGTAGTGGATTGGGAGGTCCTGTCCTGCCCTTTGGGCTCACCCGCCACTCTCTCTGCAGGCTCCGTAGGATCGACGCCTTCTGCACCTGCCTGTGGGCCCTGCTGCTAGGGCTGCACCTGGTGGAGCAGCACCTACAGGCTGCCTCGCCCAGCTGGCTGGACACGCTAAAGTTCAGCACCACATCCCTGTGCTGTCTGGTGGGCTTCACGGCAGCCGTGGCCACAAGGAAAGCAACAGGCCCACGGAGGTTCCGGCCCCGAAGGTCAGAGAAGCAGCCGTGACTTGAGGGGGGAGGACAGACGGATGGACAGGCCCAGGCTTTGCCCCAGCCCAGAACAGGGCGTCTCTCTGCCCCGCCTCTTCTTACTGCCTTGCTCCCACCCAGCACAGCCTAGAGCCCTGGGTCCTGGCCTAGCCCCTGTGCTACCTTGAGGGATCAACCTGCCACCTTTTCCTTTCTGGCACCCCCAAACCACCCCCAATGTCCTATAGCTACTTACCACTGCCACCACCTCTCTGGCCAAAGACCTTTTCACTGCCCTGGTGACCAGACATGGACAGCACCCACACAGCCTGCCTCTGACACGCGGCTTCTTGCCAGTAGCTCCATTCTCTCAAACTCTTCCCATAGTCCTGGCTCTGACACCACGGGCCTGGGGTGCAGGGCTGTAGGCTGAGCCCTTGGTGCATGCCCCACCCCACCCCCAACCACTCAGGCTACTTGTCACAGCAGGTACTATTCAGCAGAATGACAGGGGCCAGAGCAAAGACCCTCTACCCCCATCCTAGCATAGAACTTCTGGTCTAGTCTGTACCCCTGTCCCCCATCCTAGCATAGACCCTCTGGTGTGCTCTGTTCCCCTATCCCCTATTCTCTGTCTCTGTGTAGAGTCTGTAGTCTAGCCCCCATCCCCTGTCCCTGCATAGACCCCCTGGTCTGTTCCCCTGTTACCATCCCTGCATAGGCCCTCTGGTCTGGTTTGCCCCCCATCCCTGACCCTGTGTAGACTTGGTCTGGTCTGTTCGCCTGTTCCCGTCCCTGCATAGACCTTCTGGTCTGGTCTGCCCCTCATCCCTGACCCTGTATAGACCTGGTCTGGTCTATTCCCCCGTCCCCCGTCCCTGCATAGGCCCTCTGGTCTGGTCTGCCCCGCCTCTCATCCCTACCCTGTGTAGACCTGGTCTGGTCTGTTCCCCTGTTCCTGTCCCTGCATAGACCTTCTGGTCTGGTCAACCCACCTGTCCCCCATGTCTGCACAGACCCTCTGGTTTGGTCTACCCCCGTCCCCATCCCTGCATAGTCCCTCTGGTCTGGACTGTCCCTCTGTCCCCATCTCTGCGTAGACCATCTGGTCTGGTCTGCCCCCATATCCCTTGTTCCTACATGGACAATCTGGTCTGCTCCCCTGTCCTCTGTACTTGCACAGACCCTCTGGTCTGCCCCATGGTACCCTGTGGTCCTGCCCGTTGTTGGGCCAGCCTTGTAGGAAAGCAATGGAGCCACAAAGTCAGGGCTGCCCCTCTGGATCCACTACTTAGGCCCCTGAGACCCTGTGATCCCTCAGCCTCTGTCCCCAGGAATAGATAGTCTGGCTTGACCATAAGTTTGTGAGTCAAGACCCCTCCCCAGGTAGACAGTAGAATGTCCCGCTTCTCCTTGTAGTCATCGAGCTTCGTCTTTACAGGCTGTTATGGGAGTTTGCCCCGCCTACGGGGTCTATTTGTTACTGAGCACCACTGTGGACCAGGGAGAGAGAACTGGGGCATGAGTGCTCTGCCCCAGAAAGGCAGGACCCCTTCCCTGTCGGCTGGGCCCCTGACTCAGTCCTGTTGGACTGAGGCTCCTGGCCGTGGCTCCCCCTCTGGCTGCTCACATGGGGCTTGAATGTGTTCGTTGGCCCTGTTCCCCCACAGGCCCAAGATGTCCCGTTTCCTCCACTCACCCTGTAGGATGAGTTCAGGTTCCACACAGTCAGCACAGGGAAGGGGCCTGAGGGACACGTAGGCTGTCTGTGACACCAGACCACTATCATCTTGTCCCTCTCTGACCTGCCACAAGCTTCCCCCAGCCCTTGGCAGCAGCTTTTGGGAATGCTCAGACCCCTGGTCTGCATGTCCATGTGGGGCCACCACAGGGCCCGTGGGCCCCTCCCCCAAGTCAGGCAGGGTGGCCCCCAGATGGGGTAAGGGTGGCCAGAGATGGCTGCCTCCCAAAATCACTCCCCAGAGGAGGCTACAAACCTGCTGGTCAGTAGCTGTGCACTCCTGGGCAGGCCTTGCTGTTCCCAGCCTCAGTTTGCCGTCTGGGGAATGAGAGGTAGATCTTTTCCAGGGTCCGTGGGCATAAGGACTCTGTGACGTGGCATGTAAGGACGCACTTTGAAAATTGAAGTGCCATCCACATGCAAGGGGAGTTCCCATCCTTGGGAGTATAGCTAGGGGTCACAGCCAAAGTGTGGACCAAGGCCTTCCCCCGCCTGGCATGTTGCCCTTTGGTGACTCCGGAGTGGGCTACACACTCCCTCTGGGGCCTGTGTGTCCAGCCACTTATAACTTGGAGCATAAGCTCCCCACCTCAGGTGTAGCCCAGAGGAGGCAAAGATGGATTGCGCACATGTGAGGGTCACACCCAACTCCATGGGTCTGAGGGAACAGGTTGGTAGTTGCCCCGGTCCTGTGTGGAGCCCTGCAGCGAGGTGGAGAGTGGTGCCTGGGCCCTGCCGTTGGGAATCCGCCACCTTTGAGGGTCCTAAGAGGCCACCCTCCCACCCCGAGCCCCAGTAATTGGATGACAGCTTGCAACTTGCTCGGCATCACATGTGGTAAGCCCAGGTGAGCTCTTAGGGCCTTGGGTGCCCAGTGAGCCTTGTGGCTTCAGACAAGGCCCTGGCGTTGTGGGGCTCAGCTTGTGGCTCAGCGTAGAGGGTGAGACGAAAAGATGGGGGCAGGGCTGAGAGTCCCACTGGTTCAGCAGTGACGAGCGTTGGGGACAGGCCTAAGCAGCCTCAGGTGGCATGTCTGCCTAAGGGGCAGGTGTCACCTTCTCCCCCGCCCCAAGAGCATATGAGAGAAAAGGAGGTGACAGGTACCAGGTCAGGAACTAGTCTGTGCTGTGCTCGCCATCTCTGGTATCTCGACTCTCCTGTTCTCAAGGAAGTTTTGACAGTGTAATGCTGGTTCCTGTTTTTCTTGGCATTGGGTAGAAGGGCATTGTGTGTGTGTGTGTGTGTATTTAAATTAAATTAAATTATTTATAATAACCAGAACCAGCTCTTGCTGGCCAGCATCCTCCTCTATGCAGACATCTCTCCTGCCCTGTGGTGCTGTATGGAGGGTCATCTCATGAGATGGCTGTCATCAGAGCGAGGATTCCTGGCCACCTTAGAGTTTCCTGTGACTTTTTTAAAATGCCTGTCTGTCCCTTGAAGTTTAATTACTCGGAGAAAATGCCAGCACCTTGTGCCGTTCCTGGCAGCAGCTGAGGTGCATTGTGGCTTGTGGCTGGGAATGTGTCACCCCCTCCAGGGACTTCTCTCTCCCCAGCCAGGGTTGACCGTCAGAACTTCCAGGGTCAGAGTGGGATCATCCTGGGTGCCAGGTGACTGTCCCTGAGACACAAGTGAGGGAGATGCAGCCGTCTTCACCCTCTGGGTCTGGGGACCACACCTGGGCCAAGCAGGCTTCCCCAGGGACACTTACCTGGGTGCAGACGGCTAAGACACACCTGCCACACCTGACCCTCCAGCCCAGGAAGGAGCCTGTGTCCTCTCTGTCCATGACTGTCACTGAGTCTCATCTGTCTTGTCGTGTAGTAGAGTTATGGATAATTGTCTAGTGACCCTCAAAACGCTGTAACCACCGCTCCCAGTGTAGATGTCGTGTTTTGGATGCTGTGTTTTCAATAAATGCCTCTGGGGTCCTGCTTTTACCCGGCGGCGTCAGGTACCGCGTCTTTTTTCTTTTTTCTTCCTCACTTCAGGAGGGCTTGTGGGCCAGGCCTGGGCGGGCGGACTTTGGGCCTGTCTGCAGGAGTCTGCGTGGGGAGTCGGGTTTGGGAGCTGGAGATGATGACCCCAGGCAGCTCGGGCCCAGCGCGGCCTGCTGGCCTTGCCGAATCATGCTTTTCCTGTCTCAATAAACTGCTGACTAAAACGTAGTCCTCTCCTTCCACTCTCGACTTGGACTGGGATTGAGATGGAGAAGACCAGACGTCTCCCCCCCAGAATCACTGCCCTGAGGTAGAGGCATAGGCAGCTTTTAGTCCCTCTGTGAGATGCAGTCTGGGGATCCTCTCACCAAAGGAAATGCCAGTACCTTTGAAGTTCTCTGAAACTGTCAGAGATTGGGTCTCTTTAATTGGAGGGGAGACACTCAGGCAGAGCAGAGCTATCTACACTCACCCCAAGAACTCACTGGCACTGTGTGAAGACCTGTTCTTTGCGTGATGTTACTGCGTTACCCAGCATGAGGGGTCAGGCTGCCACAGAACTCTCCAGAGCAACATTTTTAGTGGCACTAAAATTTGGAAACAGCACCTTGCCCAGGTAGCTGGGAAACCTGGGCTTGGAGCATGGGGACAGCCCCAGCTGAGCAGGAGCTGGTGGGTGACAAAGCCTTGGCAAGGCCCAGTGGCTCCTGGAGCTGACCCTTGGGGCCAGGGGTCGCCGGGCCCAGCTGGGCACCTCTGAAGCCCATAACCCAGCCAGCACCCTGTCTGTCCTCTCACTGCATCCCTAGTCAGCCTACCAACTCCGACCTTGGCTGACTCTTGGCTGTGCCTGTGTGGGTGGGCATAGGAAGGCCAGCACGGGGGCCAGCTGCTATCTGTGACACCAGCCCTTCTCCCACAGAGGGTCATGTGTGATCAGAGCAAGTTGTCCAAAGGTTGCAGCTTTTCCTCCACTGCCCCTGTGGTGCCTGAAAGTGTCCTCCTCCGGACCATTTTCTAAGGTAGTGGCTGTCCTGGCAAATGGTATCACAATTCTAGAATGACAACAGAAAATCTGATTTTCAGTTTAGAGGTAGAACCTTCCCCCAGAGTCTTAGGGGCAAGGAGACGGGCTTCAGACAGGTGGGAAAGACAAGGTCAGCAGGCATGTGTCCTGCCTGGGACCAGGTAACCAGGCCCTTCTGCAGATTGGCGGGAGGTGTCCTGCCTTAATTCCCCAAACCTCGAGCCTCACCTTTGGTTCCAAAGTCGGGTGGCTTCCTAGTACCTTGGAAGGCATTAAAAAGGTCACGTTATTCAGGAAGTCAACAGCTGACCCCATGCTGTACTTAACAAAACTTTTTCTATGGGGAAAATGGCTAGGAGATTGGTGGCATGTGGCTTGGCTGGTGGTCCCCAAGCATTGGGTGGTGATAGGCATGGGTACCTTAGCCAACTTCGGCTCACTGCAGGGCCTGAGCCAGCCTGCCCATTCGTCCGGCCATTGTCCACTGGGCTCATTTGTCCCTTGGCACCGAGGTAAGGCTGGACCACCCCAAAGCTCTGTCCAGATGGTGGACTAATGTATTAACTGCCTCCATCCCTCTCTTTCTCCATAATCAGGTGCCTTAATCAGAAGCATGGTTGACATTCTGGCGTGGGGCCATCGGCTCCTTTTGTGTGATTTGTACCATCTCGAGTTAAAGAGACACTGTCACCTGTCCTTCGGGCAGCTTTGTGGTTGTTCATGGGTCTTTTCTAAGTTCTAGTTTGGTGTATGTTCTGGGAGAGCCTCTTCCAGGGGATTCCAAAGCCTGACTGCCTCCCCCTCTGCTCTGCCAGGGACTTTAGAGGAGTTTCCAGTGTCCATGGCCAGAAAGCAGGAGATAGCCTCCCGAGGGCAGAGCTGCAGTGGGACTTCCAGGAATCCTGCCTGGGGGAGCAGAGGGCTCCCAGAGCTGTGCTGGGGCCTCACTTCCTGGGGTCCGAGCCCATTTGGGAGACCAGCAAATGTGTCTTCAAGTTCGGCTGTTCTGTCAATAGGCTCTGGGCATGGAATAGGAAGTGGCAAAAAGAGTTCCCAAGTCCATTAACCCTCACTGAGTGGCTGGTGTTGGGCTGGGCGTTTGTTTCTAGGCAAAGGGATTGGTGTGAATTTGGCAGGGGCGACAGTGTCACTTTAATACCGAGGCTCGTAGTGGAAATAGTTTGCTGTGAGCTGAGGGGGTCCGAGGGGCATGCCGGGAGGGCTGGGTTACGCTGGCACCTCCCAGCCACCCGCTCCTAATGGCACGATTGTGGTCAGACTGCTTTTCTGCTTCAACTAACGCACGCCTCCACTGAGACCCCAACTCAGGCCCCACCTTGCACTGTGGGAGAGGGCTCAGGACCTGTGTGTAAGGCTGCTCCAGAACCTTCCAGGCTGACCTTTTTCCTCTCCCATGCCCAATGGGCCCTTGCAGGTACTACCCAGGAGACTCTGCCGGCCTCTTCCCCACCAGCCCCAGCCTGGCCGTTTCTTGCCCAAGTGTCGGAGCCTCTGCACCATCCCTGTTCATCCCCACCCCACCCGGCTTCCTGCCCCTTGCCAACCAGCAGCTGTTCCGGTCTCCCCGAAGGGCTTCACCCTCCTCACTGCCAGGCCGCCTCAGCCGGGCCCTGTCGCTGGGAACCATACCCTCTCTGACACGGGCAGGTAAGAAGTGCACAAGTGTTCAAGGAAAGGCAGGTTGGGAGCAGTCTGGGAGAGGGTTGTAGTAGGTGCACGATGGGGTTAATGCGGGGAGTGGGTAGCACTCCTGGTGCAGCCATGCAGGAGCTGCCCTCAATCAGTGGCCGTACCTGCTCTGAGCCTCAATTTCTCCACAAAGAAATGGGGCTAATAGTAGAAGGTATCTTCTGGGCAGTTAGGAAAGTTCAATGAGGTAACCTATTTAACGTGCTCCAGAGGATACCTGGCACCATCACTAAACACACATACTGGGCTGTCTTTGTTTTTGTTTGTTTTTTGAGACAGAGTCTCATGGTTTTGCCCAGGCTAGAGTACCATGGTATCAGCCTAGCTCATGGCAACCTCAAACTTCTGTGTTCAAGTGATCCTCCTACCTCAGCCTCCTGAGTAGCTGGGACTATAGGCACCTGCCACAGCACCCAGATAGTTTTTTCTATTAGTAGTAGAAATGGGGTCTCAACTCCTGCTCAGGCTGGTCAAGCTCCTCCAGACTTGGCCTCTCAGTGTTAGGATTAGCCACCATGAGCCACCATTCCTGGCCTTTTTTCGTTGTTTTATTTATTTATTTATTTATTTATTTATTTTTAGAGACAGAGTCTCACTTTGTCACCCTCGGTAGAGTGCCGTGGCGTTACAGCTCTCTTGGGCTCAGGCGATTCTCTTGCCTTCAGCCTCCCGAGTAGCAGAGACCACAGGCACCTGCCCCAATGCCCGGCTATTTTTTTTGTTGTTGCAGTTTGGCCAGGGCCAGGTTTGAACCCACCACCCTCGGTATATGGGGCTGGCGCCCTACTCACTGAGCCACAGGTGCCACCCTTGTTTGTTTTAAGATACAGAATCATGCTCTGTCACCCTGGCTAGAGTATCCTGGTGATAAGAGACCTCTCAGTTCCTGGGCTCAAGGGATCCTCATGCGTCAGCTTCCCAAGTAGCAGGAACTACAGGTACACACTACCACACCCCGCCAATTTTTCTATTTTTTTGTAGAGATGAGGTCTCACTATATTGCCCAGGCTGGTCTCAAACTCCTGGCCTCAAGTGATCCTCCTGCCTCGGCCTCCCAAAGTGCTGAGATTATAGGTGTAAGCCACTGTGTCCAGCCTGAGCTTTGTCTCTTACTGCGTACATTTCTACCATTCTGGCTGCTGCTGTTGTGACTGAGGCCCTGGGGACCTCAGTGGCAGGGTACAGTGCCCCGAGCCTTTCTGTGGGGTCTGAGGAACAGGTTCCATTTGGGTCAGTAGCATTGTGCTCTTGGCCCTGAGAGGACCAGAGCTGGGCCATCTTCCGAGACTTTGCCCAGCAGGATCTTCTAGGAAGTCATTGTAAACACAATACAAATTTAAACATACTTGGAGCCCCATGAGGATACTATGACTGATCCTTGCTGGCCTCTGGGAAGCCTGGCTCATGTAGGGTGTGCATCATTCTCAGGGGTGTCTTGGGCGCTGGATCTCCATGTACCAGACCTGATGCTGGGAGTGCTGGGGGCTGTGTAGCAGGATCCTAACCTGAAAGAATGTGGCTGGCATCACAGTTAACCCAGTTCCTCATTATTAAATTATAGCCACCAGCCTTGGGAACATACAGCCAGGGTCTCAGTTAAGCCTCTCAATGATTCTGCCGGGCAGGGCCTTTAGCTGTGGGTCAGACACCTCTTTGAGCTTCACTTTCCTTCCGGGACTTGCTGAAGGTCCTGCTCCTACTGAGAAACTAGGGCTTGGGCCTGGGCAATCTGAAGTATGCGGTGAGCATCCTCCAACATGAAGGTGAGTCCCTGTGCTACCAGGGACAGCTCCCTGAAGGAGATGGCATCTGAGCTGAGCTTGCAATAGGGTTTAAGACCCTTGGGTGGCTTGAAGGTATGAATTTCCCTAGTACAGAGACCCAGAGGCTGGATATTCTGTGACACTGAATTGAATACACATATGAGCCAGGCTGCTGGGGACAATGGCTACTGCCTTTCCTTCTGCCAGGAATCTGTACTCAGCAGAGGTACGTAAGTCCCTGCGCAGTGCCAGGCCCAGCACACAGCCCAAGGGACAGTAGCAGGCAAGTCATGGCCAAGGCCTGGTATGGGTGCCTGGAGGCCTGTGTGGATTTGTGAATAGCACCTGGGGTGAGGGAGCCCTGGACATGGGAACTGGGGAGACACTGCAGCAGGGGTTCTTCCTCAAAAGTTTTCTCTGGAACCCCCCCCATCCGGCACTGGGGCAGGATTTGAGGCCTCAAGATGGGGGTCAGGCCTGGGTGGAGCTCAGGTGCAGACCTCATCCCGATTAATCATCCTCTGGGTTAAAAGCTGTGATCTGACCTCAGGAGAGAGCAATTCCTGCTGCTCATGTTTCCCTGGAAATTAAATTCAGGGTAGGAAATGAGAACCCAGGCTCCTCCCTACCACCCACCTTTCCTCTGGAGAAAACCCCTCCCACTTCCAAGGGTCCTTTGGCCCCATCTACTGGTCTGACAGAGGTGAAACAAGGGACACCGACTTGGGGGCCACAGTATGGCTCCGGGGGCTGTAAGGATGACACGCAGGACACTAAAGTGCCATAATGACCACGTCTGCTGGGAGCAGCCCAGGAGAGCCCCTTGGTCCCTGCTGTGATCTGACCTTGGAGAGGTCGTGTGGCTCCCTGCACCCTCCTCTCTTCCTCTAAAGTGGGACCGCTGTGTCCTCATGGCTGTAGCGGGTGAAGTGAGACCAGCTCTCAGCACATGGCGACTTCTGTTGCCCAGGGGTGGGGGCAGGGATGGCAGCAAAGGCCAAACTCCTCCGTGTGGTTAAAGGTCAGGCTTGCTCCATGCTCCCCGAGGTTGGTCTTAGGATGATTTTGCTTTTCCCCTAAGCAGAGATGTCCCTCTGTGTTTTCAGGGAGCTGTGCTGAGGGTGCCAGGCGCACCCCTGCCGAGGGCCTGGAGCTCCTGAAAGGACTCTGCATTCTAACCCCTTGGGAGGGGAAGATGGCGGTCCCAGGGCTGTTTCAGGCCTCTGGGGTGAGGCGATCTCCCTGTTCAGGCTCAAGTCAAGGGACAGGGTGGCCTGTCCAAAGTGGCAGCAAGGTTCTGTGGGGCTGTCTGGTGATGGGTGAATCCCAAAGTCTCCATTGTCAGGCTGGGTTGGCAGGACAGCTCCTTGCAGATCTTCAGCTGCTGGGGCAAGGCCCAGGCGCTGCTGTGACCAAGGTTCGGCTTCCTGTCTCTCCCTCAGTCTCGCCCAGGTCCTGCAGGAAGCTCTCTGCCAGCATCCACAGGGTGGGCTGTAGAAGGACTCTGATTGGACCCCTCGGGTCACATGACCACCATTACCCAGTCACGAGGGCTGGCCGGGGTCTGTATCCCTGCCTGGTGGGGAGAAGGGCAGGCCAAGCACTGTGACCCATACTAGAGGTCAGACCCTTCAGAGACCACGGGGGATGGAGCAGCAGCCACCCACAACACGGCACCTCCAGCTTTTAGCTTTTAGCTGGGTACTGAGGGTCATAGCGGCATGAGGTGGCCCTGCCCTCGGGGTGCATTTGATTTAGGAAGAGGAGGTGTATTTGGCCCTTCCGGGTCTGGCACAGGCAGTCAGAAACTGCAGTTAGTGGAGAAAGTGCTACTCAAGATGGCCAGGAAGGCAGGGCCCTGTGGAAAGAAGGGCAAGGAGTTGGAGTGTGCCCAGGGGCCAGCTCCCCTTACCTCCTGCGTGAGCTTTCATTTCTTTGTCTGCAGAGTGGGAATGTACCCTGGCATACTTCAGACATAGCCCAGGGACCAGTTGAGCACCTATGTTTCACGAAAGCATCTGTAAATGACATTTGTGGAAGTCATGAGGACAGGGCTGGAGAGGATGGGCTCCATGTGGCCTGATGTGATGTGTGCTTTTCTCCTTTGTCCCCAGACTCAGGCTATCTGTTCAGTGGGAGCCGCCCACCGTCTCAGGTGTCCCGGTCTGGAGAGCTTCCTGTTTCAGGTGAGGAGAGCCAGGGCTGAGAGGAGGGGCGGGGGCTGCTCAGGTGATGCAGCAAGGGGTCTAGGGTTTGCATGAGGTTTGGGGCCAGACAGCCCCCGAATGTGTGTTCAGATCTGTCTCAGCCCTGGGCAAGAGACTAACACACCTGGGCCTTGGTTTCCTCTTGTATGGATGAAGGTGATAGTTACTGGGATCAGATGATGTCATTAGGATCAGATGATAACCACGCTGCCATCCTTCCCAGCGATTGTGGGTGGAGGTGGCACATACACCGGGGGCGGCCCACCAGCAGGGCTCTGGTTAGCTGACCTTTAGTCTCCAGAGTTCACGCCTGTTCATCATTGCTCTCAGCTGAGGAAGGTGCCAGGTGCTTTGACTAGAAATCGAGGGGGTGGGGGACGTGGCTGAGGCTCCGTGATCTCTTTACCTCCCTCAGGTGCCTGGTGGGGTGCAGACCCCTCCTTGCTGAGGCTGCTGGCAGGGCTGCCCCAACCTGCCCCGGGCCTCTATACAACCTGTCCTTTCTTCCTGGGTTAACGGAGGAAAAGCACAGAACAGAATAGCACACAGAAGGTGTGTTGATCACCCGCAGTCACATCCTTGCTGTTTTTTGTTGTCCTTCTCTCCAGATTACTTCTCTCTGCTATCCGGGAGCTACCCTTCCTCCCTGCTCCCTTCCCCGGCGCCCTCCGTGGCTGGCTCACTGGCCTCCAGCTCTGGCTCCCTGCGACACCGTCACCGCAGGCCCCTCATCAGCCCCGCCCGGCTCAACCTGAAGGGCCAGAAGCTTCTGCTGTTCCAGACCCCACCCAGGGAGGCCCCTGTCACGCCCAGCAGCTCGGATGCTCACTCACATCACAATGGCAACCTCTTCGCGGTGGAGCCGCCCCAGGTCCCCCGGCAGCAGCCCCTGCAAGACACGAAGCACACCGTGGGTATGGTCTTCTGCCCAGCCCCACGGGGCCATGGGTTGCCTCTGCAGCCAAGAGGCCATCAAGGGCAGCAGTGGGGCCCTTCCTTGCTCCAGTGAACCAGTGTGGTCATTCCCAAACCCCGGACACCCTCAGCCTGGCTCTGGTGACTTGAACCCTCTAGGACATTGCCCTCTACTGGCTGATTTTATTTTCTTCTTTTGCAGTCGACCTTCAGGGTCCTCTGTTCCTTGGGACCAATTGAAAACACATCGTGTACTGCCGGGTTGCGTCTGGTCACAGATATTTTTGTTTTGCTGTAATGGTGCTCACACACCAAAGCACTCACCATTTCTAATTAGGCTCCGACCTTTAAAATACACACCTTCCACGTGAATTTGTGACTTTCCTGCGTCTCCTGCAGTGTCAACAAATCTGGCCACACTGGGCCTTTGTGCTGGGAGACAGAGGTGCAGGGCAGTCAAGGTCCATATCCCAGGCTCTGTCACCCCTGCCCCATCAGCAGCCAGGGTCTGTTGACATATGAGTTTGCAGCTCCTGACCTAAAACCAGCTGCAGCCGGAATCCAAAGGAGAACCTGCCCGGGGAGGGTGAGTGGGTTGTGACAGGCTGGCTTGCCACTTCTGAGGACTGCCCTGGGACTGGCAGTAGAGCTGCCCAGGGTCTTCCCTGGGGGCAGCTGTGAGCACCACTGAGGTGCACACCCTTCTCTCTGCAGATGTGAGATTGCAGCCCGAAGGAGGCAGTGCCTGCAGCAGCCGCTCCATCAAAAAAGAGGATGACTCGTCCCAGTCGTCCACCTGTGTGGTGGACACCACCACCAGGGGCTGTGCAGAGGAGGCCACAGCCTGGAAAGGTCTGCCCCCCAGGGTGGGGGGGAGGGTTTGGATCTAAAGCCACCATCTCTTCTTGGTAGACACATCATGGCTGCTGTGTAGGACAGCACTAACACTGAGAACTTCCATCACACCAAAAATTCTCAAAGAACTTGGGCACATTTAGGGTGGCCTAGGGGTGGGGGCCAACAGACCAGGCAGCCTGGTGCGGGGAGGGCAGGCCTGTGTAAGAGGGCATAGCTTCCTAGTTCAGATCCCAGCTGCCGCTCTTACCAGCAGCACAAGGGCATGAGACCAAATCGGTGCTCAGTGTCTATTATTCCTCCCAGCGAGGGGGCCGACAAGGAGAGTTTTTCCTGGGAAGATCATTACATCTGGCTCTGGGCTCCTCTGCCGCTCCAGCTCAGGCTCCATCTGCGGCAGGTGCCTGGCAGCACTGCCGGGCTGTGGGCAGATCTGGGCCAGCTGCTGGTTAGCTCAGTGGCTGGGCAGGGTGCTTCTGCTTCTCCCCTGAAGTCCCTATGCCCTTGTGTGTAATACAGTGTCACAGTTACCCCTCATCACTCAAATGTGTAAGCATGTGACAGTCCAGCCCAAGGCCTTCTGGGTGGCTCAGACAGGAACGGGCCTTGGAGAGGGCAGGTGCAGAGGTCTTTCCTGCTAGGGAAGTCTTAAGGCCTCCAGAAGAACTGGGGCGGGGGCTCCCAGCCTGGGAAGCACCCAGGGCAGAGGCCTTCACAGGCTGCAACTTGGAGGGTCAGGGTGGTGGCAGCAGGGGCTGCTGCCCAGCTGTACCCCACGTGCATGTCCTAACCAGGTATCTCTGCACTTGCAGGTCATTTCAGCCCCTCCCTGATCCGGGGCCTCCTGGCCGTGAGCTTGGCTGCCAATGCCCTCTTCACCTCAGCGTACCTATACCAGAGCCTGCGCTGACCCACTGTTACTGTCAGAGGGTAGCGCCCGGTGCATGCTGTTCCCACCACTGCCAGCCTCAGAGCCCTCCCTGGATGGACCCTCATCTCCAGGGCCCTTGACCTTGCCGGACTGGGAGCCCCTGCCCTCAGGACAACTGCATCTCGTTCCCTGACAGACAGCAGGGCTAAGTGTGGGTCTGGGGTCACACACTCTGCCTGCCCATCTCCTTGGCTGACTTTAGTTGTGTGTTTGGTGCTGACATTCTGACCCCAAAGCCAGGGATCCCCAAGGGCTGCATGACCCTGGGGCCTCACCCCCCTGCTGCCATTCTGCCCTGTCAGGACATGTGACTACTGGCCACAGTAGCACTGGGCTGCCCTGGACCCCGTGCCCTCGGGCTGTGCGCACATCTTCGTACTGTATTCCCCTGGGGGGATGAGGGAGGGGTGGCCCCAAGGAAGGGTGTCATCTGACCTGCCTTGCCCTTCCTTCGGGGTTGTGCAGAGGGGTACTGGCTCCTCATAACCCTGGATCTCAGCAGCCAGGAGCCCGGCTGGACCTTAGGACTAGTAGAGCGCCTGCCCCTCCTGTGGTCTCCCTCTCCTGCTGTGTGTACCCATGTTTTGTGCCCTATGGTGACTTTCCCAGGAAGCAGCCCGGTTTACCCCAAGAGCACAGAGCCCAGGGCCTACCTCGCCCCATTTCTCCAGGCCGGGCTCTCTGGCCCCAGGCTCCGCCTTGAGCTATAGGGCAGGGGGGGGCGGCCTCCAGGTCTCAGGTTCAGCTGATCCCACCCAGCCCTGCTGGGCACCTGGCTCCTCTCAGCCACTGAGACCCAACTGTCTTTCCCTTGCATTGTGTCCCCTCTGGGCTCCACATGACCTCTGTCTCCCAGGCCACCCCACTAGTGTTTTTCCCTGTCCCAGTGCCCTTGGTCCCATCACTGCCCTCTGCCTGGCTCAGCCCCAGGGAAGAGGGAGAAAGGGCCTTGGTCTGGACTGGGCAGTGTGAGTACATCTGTCCCTCAGAGTCTGTGCCACTAAGGGAGGAAATGAGTGAGTTCTGAGACTTAAGGTAGGGGCACGGGGGCAGGAGGAAGGGTCTTCACTCTGTCATTCAGGGATAAAGTTTAATTTTATTTTTCTACATATTTGCCAGGTAAGGCATTTTGCTGATAAAGCAGGATGTCCCCAGTTCTCCCTGCTAGGGAGGTTTCATTTTTTTAAGCTTTGGGTGCTTTTTTAATAATTTTTTTTAACATGGGGAAGGAGATTGTGCTAACTTCACCTTCCCCCTCCTGTCCCCTGAGAGCTCCCCACGCTGTGCCCTGCCCCGTCCACCCCCAGAACGTGGGGAGTGGAGGGGAATGGTGCCAGGACTCAAGTCCAACTGCCACAGATGGTTCCAACTCGGAGATGGTGCCTCTTGGTCCCCATTTGTATGGTGGGTGTGTGTGTCGAGTTTTTTAATTTTATTTTTTGCTTAACCAAACCAAACTCCATTCCCAAACACCCTTTCTCGCTGGCTTCTCTCACAGCCAGGCTGGCCTGGCCTGTCCTGCCCCAACCGTGGTCCCAGCATCCATGGGGGTGACAGGCCAGGCGGGAGGGGGTTTTACTTTTGTTTCACACAGAAAACACAACCTTATTTTTCTTTACAAAAACGAAAAAGGAAACCAAAAAAGATACAACCTTTGGACTGTGCCTGGCTGTCTGGTTCATTCTCTTGTGCTCTGGCAAGCAGGGTGGAGAGGGCAGCTTCCTTCACTTCAATATGGCGCCTCAGGGCTCAGGGTAACCTGTTGGTGTCCCTGGAGGGACTGAGGGATCTGGACAGGAGACTCCCTGCTGGGTGGGGCCTGGGCCAGGGCAGCCTGAGCCAGGGGCAGGCTCCTCAGGAAAGCCTGTCCGTGCTGCAGGGGCACAGGCCAGCATGTGACAGAGACGTTTTCTTCTCCAAATGCCCTCAGAATTGCCCAGTGATCCTCCAGCACTGTCAGCTGCAGAACCAGACACCGTCTGTCTGGTGGGGCCCGGCCCTGCCTGGGCCAGGAGGCTGCAGCAGGTGAGAGAGAGGGGATGCACCTGCCCCACAGCAAGCAGAGGGCAGGGCAGGGTGGTGGTAAGGGACCAGCCTCCTGAGTGGCACAAGTGCTTGGTCAGGCTGTCTAGTGACTGTGGGTCTGCTTTTATACTGGCTTCAGTTTCATTCCTAAGTAACAGGGTGGCCATGAAGGACTGGGGTGACAACCACGCAGGAGGCAAAAGGAGCCCCAGCAGGTATTCTGGGATAGTGCCCTCCAGGGAGGATGGACAGCTGGCCAGTGAGGGGTGGGCCACAGATGATCTGAGCCAGACCCCAGGGCAGGAGTCTCCCCAGTACCCAGTAGGGCTCACATGGAGTTCTCTGTGCATCCTTTTGCTGGCTGTGAGTATACTGTGTCCAGCCTTGTCTTTTTTTTTTTTTTTTTTTAAGTTTTGAGACATTATTCTTTGTCACCTGGACTACAGTGCCATGGCATCAGCCTAGCTCACAGCTACCTCAAACTCCTAGGCTCAAGTGATCCTCCTGCTTCAGCCTCCTGAGTAGCTCAGGCACCCACCACCACGCCCTGCTAATTTTTCTATTTTTAATAGACACAAGGTCTCTTGCTCAGGCTGGTCTTAAACTCTTGAGCTCAAAGGATCCTCCTACCTCACCTCCCAAAGTCTTGGGACTACAGGTGTGCCACCATGCCCAGCAGTTTCTTCTAAAATCCTGAATTGACTTTTGCTTTGAAAACCTGCCCCTAGTTATCACCTTGCACTGTGGAGGGGAAAGATGATCAGAAGGTCATCCTTCCCTAGTAATATTGACAAAGAGATGGATGGTTTGTAATCTGGCTCCCGGCAGGAGCTTAGGGGAGAGCTGAAAGACAGGGAGGGTACCCAGCACTACCACTCCCCCCCACCCCCCAGCAGAAAAGCCCAGTTGTCATATGCTGGGCTCCACACAAGTTTTTATGTTGAAAAAGTTTTGATTAAAATAACGTGCCGGATGCGGTGTGGCTCACACTTGTAATCCCAGCACTCTGGGAGGCAGAGACAAGTGGATCACCTGAGTTCATGAGTTCAAGACCTGCCTGAACTGAGCTAGAGGAAGACTCTGCCTCCAAAAATAACTGAGCGTTGTGGCAGGTGCCTATAATCCTAGCTACTTGGGAGGCTGGGGCAAGAGAATGGCTTGAGCCCAGGAGTCTGGTGTTGCTGTGAGCTATGGCGCCATGGCACTCTACCGGGGGTGACAAGACTACCTCAATAAAATAAACATTCAAGCCATGTCTGTAATCCAAGCATTTTGGGAGGCCTTGGAAGGAGGATCACTTGAGGCCAGGTGTTTCAGACCAGCCTGGGCAACATAGCAAGATCTTGTCTCTACAAAAAAGTAATAGTGGGCTTGGCGCCTGTGGCTCAACGGGCTAAGGCGCCAGCCACGTACACCTGAGCTGGCGGGTTTGAATCCAGCCCGGGCCTGCCAAACAACGACAGCTGCAACCAAAAAAATGGCCAGGCGTTCTGGCGGGTGCCTGTAGTCCCAGCTACTTGGGAGGCGGAGGCAAGAGACTCATTTGAGCCCAGGAATTGGAGGTTGCTGTGAGCTGTGATGCCATAGCACTCTATCCGAGTGATAGCTTGAGGCTCTGTCTCAAAAAAAATAAAAGCGACAAATTAAGGTTCAAAAACCACTGCTGGCACACCACCCACCTTATCAACGGGCCTTGTGATAGCTGGGCCCTTACATGCAGCAAGAGAGAAAGGGCCTAGATGACTCTTGGCCTTCTGAGGGATGATCACGGATAGGAACTCCCAATAGGGGACATCTGGGGGGTCTGGAGTGGCTCCACCACTGCAAAATCCCTATGGAGATAGCAACTCTGCAAAATCCCTATGGAGATAGCAACTCAGGATATTTTGCTACTAGAGGGTGGAACTAGGGAAAGTTGTTTTCAGTCCTTAGGGGCTAGAGTGTAGCCAGCTCAGCTTTGGGGCCCACGTGGAGTTTTCTGTGCATCCTTTTGCAATCTGTGAGTGTTACTTTGTCCAGCCCCCATTCCCCAAGGGAGACCTAGCGGGAACACAGTGTAGCAGGGAGGGATCTGGGATTTCCAGGGCAGGTTTCTTTGTTCATTCATGGTTAGCCAGACCTGTGCAGTTGTTATTCTGGTTTCCCTAGCAAGTGACAGGCTGTGCTCAGCTCGGGAATACACCAGTGAGCAAAACTAATCCCTCTTCAAGGAGCTTACCCAGAGTTGAGGAAGCAGGCTTTGGCAAACACACAAATAATGATGTTATACGCGTAGAAGCATAGCAGACCTTTGGGAATGGGCAGGGAGTTGCTGCTGAAACATGAAGGCAAGATGGGGGAGATCCCTATGGATGAGAGGAAGTGTTAGTGCAAAGGCCCTGGGGCCAGCTTTCCAGGAACTGAAAGGCTAATTTGGCAAGAACCACATGAGGAGGAAGAAGGGAGATGAAAGAAGAGGGCAGGGGCCACCCATGAAGCCCTCTGCCACATCAGGGATTTTAAGTCTCATCCCAACAACAAAGAGGAAGCCAAAGACATGGGAACAGCAAGAGCAAACTTGGCTTTTAAAAGAGACTCGGCTGGCTCAGAGCCCTTAACTCAGTGGTTAGGGTGCTGACCGCATGCACCGGGCCTGGGGAGTTCGAACCCAGCCAGGGCCTGCTGAACAATGACAACTGCAACAAAAAGCCGGGCATTGTGGCAGGCGCCTGTAGTCCCAGCTACTGGGAAGCTGAGGCAAGAGAATCACTTAAGCCCAAGAGTTTGAGGTTGCTGTGAGCTGTGACACCACCGCACTCTACCCAGGGCGACATAGTGAGACTCTTGTCTCAAAAACAAAAAAAGAAT
>CAUYRH010139490.1:0-11611 GCA_963574655.1 Perodicticus potto | reverse complement strand
CCATTCTTGAGATACTTTGCTAAGAAGAATATGTTCCAGTTCCATCCATGTAAACATGAAAGAGGTAAAGTCTCCATCTTTCTTTAAGGCTGCATAATAAGAGTGGAAATATTTTCAATTTTACTCCATTCACTATGATATTGGCTGTGGGTTTGCTGTAGATGGCTTCTATCAGTATAAGAAATGTCCCAACTAAGCCTATTTTCTTAAGTGTTCTAATTATGAAAGGATACTGGATATTATCAAAAGCTTTTTATGCATCAATTGAGAGAATCATATGGTCTTTGTGTTTTATTTTATTTATGTGATGTATTATATTTATAGATTTACATATGTTGAACCGATCTTGTAACCCTGGGATAAAACCAACTTGATCACAGTGTATAATTTTCTTTATGTGTTGTTGAATTTAGTTTGCTAGGATCTTATTGAATATTTTTGCATCGATATTCATTAATGATAAAAGCTTCTGCACAGTAAGGGCACTGTAGGTAAAGCAAACAAAACAGCCTACAGAATGGGGGAAGATTTTTGCAGGTTATGTTTCTGAGAAAGGTCTGATAACTAGAATCCTCAGAAAACTAAAACTAATCAATAAGAAAAGAACAACAACCCCATTTCTTTGTGGGCCAGGGAATTGAACAGAAACTTCTCTGAAGATGACAGACACATAGTTTACAAACACATGAAAAAGTGCTCATGGTCTTTAATCATCAGAGAAATGCAAATCCAAACCCCTCTGAGATATCACCTAACTTCAGTAAGATTAGCCCACATCACAAATTCCAAAACTGCAGATGTTGGCATGGATGGGGAGAGAAAGGAACACTTCTACACTGCTGGTGGGAATACAAAACAATACAGACGTTTTGGAAAAAAGTATAGCGAATTCTCAATCCTGCAATGTCATTACTAGTTATCTACACAAATGAGCAGAAATAATTTTACAACAAAGCCATTTGCACCAGAATGTTTATTGCAGGAAATTCACAATAGCCAAGTTGTGGAAGCAACCTAAATGCCCATCAACCTGTGAATGGATAAACAAATTGTGGTATATGTATACCATGGAATACTATGCAGCCATAAAAAAGAGGTAGGGTTTACATCTTTTATGTTTACCTGGATGGAGCAGGAACATAGTCTTCTTAGTAAAGTACCTCAAGAACAGGGAAAAAAATATCCAATGTACTCAGTACTATTATCAAACCAATATATAAATACACAATCATACAAATGATAAAACACAAAGATGGTCTAGAAAGAAAGAGGGGAGGGAAGGGGAAGGGCAAGTGGAGGGAGGGTATTTGGCAGAATCTCACCTAATGTACACGAAGCAAGGGTACATTTCAAAACAGCTAAAGTATATTATAAATATCTTACCACAAAAATAAGTGAGTTGATGCTTATGTCAATTAGCTTGATTTAAGCATTCCACATTGTATATCACATCAACACATTGTACCCCATAAATGCATATAGTTATGATATAATAAAAATTAAGTTAAAAAACAGAAATGAAGAAAAGAGACTTTCCCAGATAAACAAAAGCTGAGGAAGGTTACCACCACTAGACCTGACCTACAAGAAATCGTAAAGGATGTTCTTTAAGTTGAACTAAAAGGATGAAAAATATCAACATGAAAGCATATCAATGTGTACAGCTTACTGGTAAAGGCAAGTATATAGTCAAATTTAAAATTTTCTACTACAGTTATGGTGGCGCACATATCCCTTTTAATGCTAGTATATAAGTCAAAAGGCAAAAGTATTAAATATAACTGTGGTTACACTAATGTATTTATAAAAAAAATTATAAAAAATGGTGTAAATAGTGCCATCAATCATAAAATATATTAGGGAGGAGAAGTAAAAGTGTAATTTTTTTGCAATCAAGCTTCATTGTTATCAACTTAAAATAGACTATTAACTATGAGATGTTTTAGGTAAAACGTACAGCATCACAAAGAAAAAAATGATAGGAAATCTAATATAGTTTAAACTATACTTTTTACCAAAAAAAAAAAAGAGAAAGCCATCAAAGTATAAAACTACAAAAATCAAAAAAAACACAAAAGAAGTCAAGAGTGCACTAAAAATACCAAACTATATATTGCCTAGAATAGACTTACTTTAAGGAAACACACAGGCTGAAAGTAAAGGGATAGAGAAACATACTCTGCAGTGGCAACAAAAAGTAAGCAGATGGGACTATTTTAACATTAAACAAAGTAGAAAGCTATGATAAGAGACAAAGAAAGTCTCATTACCATCTAATGATAAAGGGGTTAATTTATCTAAGGGACGTAACAATTATAAATAGCTATGCACCCCAAATCACAACACTTTCATGTAAAGAAAATATTCACAAATGTAAAGGAGATATAGGAAGCAATAAAATAATAATAGAAGACTTTAATATCCCACTTTCAATATTGAATATATCATCCGAATAGATAATTACTAAGGAAATACTAGACTCGAACTATACTTTGGACCAAATGGACTTAACAGAATTATACAGAACATTCCATTTAACAGCAGCTGAATACACATTCTCAAGTGCACATGAAAGACTCTCCAGTATAGATCACAAGTTAGGTCTCACAAACCTTTTTTTTTTTTTTTTTATTGATTTTTTTAATGTCAAAATATTAGAGGAGTACAAACATTTTTGGTTACATGTATTGATTGTGTTATGCTTAAATCAGGGTGATAAGTGTGCCCATCACCCAAATATGTTCATTGTACTCGTTAGGTAGGTTTTCGCCCATCTCCTCCTGTACCATTTCCCCAGCTTAATTTCTGCTGAGTTGGTAGCCATTATGGAAAGCAGGATGGAGGTTCTTTAAAAAATTATAATAGAACTACTATAAAGTCCAGAAATTCAACTTTTGGATACTTATTTTAAAAACCAAAGTTAGGATCTAGAAGAGATGCACTCTATTCAGTTTATGGTAGTTTATAAACAAAATAAGCTTATTTCAAACAGTTTAGGAGACCAAGAATTCCAAGATTAAGTCTCTGGCGGATTTGTGTCTGGTGATACATCTTGTTATAGATGGGGACTTCTAGCTAGGACCCCCATAGTAGAAGGGATGAAGAAGCCCCCATGGGCCTTTTTTATAAAGGCATCTTAATATCATCTCTTTGATGGTAAGGATTTCAATACATGAATTTATGGGGACAAGCTTTTAGACCATAGCATTCTGTCCAGGCCCTCCAAAATTCACGTCTTCTCACACGCAAAATGTGTTCATTTCATCCCCAAAGCTCCAAAAATATGGTGATGGAGCACATGAAGCCACAGGCAGCAAGCATGGAGTTCCCACGGGCACTGCACGCCTCTCCTTTAAAATCATTCTGTCAGCCAAGCCCTGACAAACGCTCTATTCTACTCTCTGATTCTGTACGTTCACTGTTTCAGCTACTTCTTACGTATAAGCAGAATCGTGCAGTGTTTTTCTTCCTGTGACTGGTTTATTTCACTTAACATTACAGTGTCCAGGTTCATCCATGTTGCAAATGGCAGCATTCCCATCAAAGATCAAATGACATTCCATTGAATGTACATACAAGAGTAAAATTTTTTTTTTTTTTAGGTTGCAGCCACCATTGTTGTTTGGCGGGTCCGGGTTGGATTCGAACCCGCCAGTTCAGGTGTACGTGGTGCACGTGGCTGGCGCCTTAGCCCATTGAGCCACAGGTGCCGAGCCTTTGTGTGCGCTTTTATGTGCACACAGAAAGACATGTTACCTTTGTGTACATGGTGGGGTGGGATGCAGTGTGAGAAGAGAGAGGATTACTCTTTTAGAAATCTGTATTTTGGGGCTTACTAGTGCTTTTGTAATTAAAAAAAAATTGCTGCACAATACATTTGACTACTACACGCCCAGCCCCATGTGGCATGTATCCTACCCTTGGGAAATCTATTTCTGGCTCTTATTCTGGTAATACTCCCTGGTTTGGTTTTGTTCCTGGGTTGCTGCAAAGTTGTTTAGCTTGATGTCCAAGGGTAAGTTAATGTGACATGCAACATTTTACTGTCTTGTACTTTTTGTTTTTTAATTCTTTCCTAGAAAATGAAGGTGTAGTTTAAAAAAAAACCCACCTCTTTTATAGTCTAATAGCTTTGCTATACTATAATATCAAGTGACAATCTAGGATGAGCCATCATGTTAGCACCTTGAACACTCACGGGTATGTTCAGAGCTACGGGTGATAAGGTCACTAGCTGATGGAAGGACCCTGGGCCTGGATTTTTGAACTCTGGGTACACCTGTAGCCTCAGCAACATCCTGTGTGAACAGTTCTCCATCGGGGGCAGCCTCTGCAGGGGGCATCCTGCTATCCGTCCACTCTTCTTCTCCCTGTTGGCATGTATTTATTAATAGAAATAAAAAATAGTTCCTGCCTTCAGGAGCTCTCACGAGTTTGCATTGCCTCTGGTTGTGAGTTACCAGGGCTGTGGAGCATTCCCAGCCCCCAGGGATCCTCTGGTCTGCAGCCACCTGGCTCTGGAAGTAGACTCCCTGGTCATCCTGTCGGGCTCAACCTGAAGCTCTGTGTGGGACGGGGCTTGCTGGAGCTAGTCAGAAGTGTCAGGATGTGTGTGTTCCAAGTAGCTATCCCCTCACCCCACCTGGTTTGAGCACTAAAGGGAGATTTATTCCCAGGTATACCTAACAGTCCACAAGTAGTTCTGCTTTCAGAATTGGTTCGGTTCTGTGACTCACTGATATCACCAGGGACTTTGCTTCCTCCTGTCTTTTTTGCCTTCTGTGGCTGTGACTTCGTTCTGGGGCTTCCCGGTGGCCAAGCAGCTGCAGCATTCCAGGCTGCGCATTTGTGTGCCGAAACGGCACTTCCGTTCTCGCATTCCAAGGCACAGACTGAGATTTACCCCAGTCAGGCCGCTTGAGTCACACACCCTCCTCAAATCAGGGACTGCGACCAGGTGCTGGGAATGAGCTGAGTGCCCTAAGAAAGTGGTTTTTAGGATTAGGCTTGGGTCTTCTTTTTCCAAAGTAGATGGGCTGTGGTGGACACCCAACCATTTACATCTGTCCATGTGCTAGGAGGACAAAGGCCTTGCATGTGGGGAGCCACCTCCTGTAAAGCCCATATCGGTTTGGGGAATTCTGTAACAAAATGCTTTTGTTGATTTTGATGCCCAGCTAAGGGATATGCCCCTGGGAAGCGTTCATAACTTGAGCTGTAGGCTTCTGGAGCACCAGAGGCTTCCTTCTCAGACCTTCCTCTAGGTCAACTTCTAATGACAAAGAGGAGCAAATAGCTTCCCAGCAACTCAGAGCATAGCTGAGGTCTGTCTGTGTTAGGGAAATTTTGCTGAAATCTTTGCTTTCAAAAGTAATTCAAAGTTGTATTCTGTTCTCTAATGCTTGTGGGTTTGTTTTGATCTAATATACTCTGTGCCACTTTTCTTTGAGTAAAATGCATGCTCCAGGAATATCTGTCCTTTGCTTTGAGACAGGTTCACACACTTCTTTAAAAAGCACTGAGTTGGTTTCTAGCTAGCTGTCTGTGGCCAGTCAGGTCTCTAAATCTGGGACAGTGGCAGGTGTTGATGGGGTCTTTGTAGTTAGGGCTCTGGAGATGGAGGAGGGTCAAGTGAGAGGAGATAGAGGGAATGTTGGGCTGGTGGGGTGACATGCAAGGACAGAGACTCTGCTTGCTTTTGTTCCTCCCTCTTAGCAGAGTGAGGTCCAAGCTGGGCCCAGCTGCAGGACATGCTGTTTGCTCTGGCAGGCTGTGTGGGGTCACTGGGGAGGAAATGCTGGTCGTGACATTCCGATGGCTGCTTCTCTGTATGCTTTCTGTCCTTTGTCAGACTTTCTTCCGGTCTCCTCACCCCTGACCCCAGGCCAGATGGAATGGTGGCAGGACATCATGTGGACTTTTACTGTCCTGTGGGAGATGGCAGAGCTGAGGTCCAGCCAGACATGAGCTGTTTTTAGGGGGACCAGTCAGGACTGTGGTTCTCTGCAGGAACAGGAAAGCTGCAATTTAGGCAAAAACTAGGCCCAGGGCAAATTTGGAAAGTAAAGAACCAAGGTGTCTATTCTTTGACGTAAAGTATTTTTGGTGTCCATCAGGAAATTTAGTGTATTTCTATCTGAATTGTCAAGTCAGGGACATTGTAGGGGTCTGAATGAGTGCAATTTTAGGTGCTTGGGTTAAACTAATTTTAGTTATGGGAGTGACTACTTCGAATGTTTAGGAAAAGTTTAGAAATTAGTACTAGAATTAGGATTCCCAGAAGGAATGAGATTGGATACTCATATTAAAAATACTCAAGACATAAATACTGTATATTTGGTTTAAAATACTGAAAAATGAATGAAAAAAATACTGATCAACACATGTTTATTTGAAGTTTTCAAAAATGCTTTACATTTATATACATTTATATATTTTGGGGAATTTGTCATAAATGGTGTATTTTCTCTTGCTACAAAACAAATTGCTACAAACTTAGCGACTTGGAGTAACATACATTTATTGTCTCTCTATTTCCATGGGTCAGGAGTTGAGGCCTGGCTTAGCTGGGTGCTTGGCCAAGGGTGTTACCAGGCTGTGGTCAAGGTGTTGACAGGGCTGCAAGTCTCACCTGAGACTGGGACCTTCTCCAAGCTCATGGAGTTGTTGGCAGAGAGCAGGGCTGGCGTTTGGATGTGGAGTGTTATTCAGCTGTCTCTCAATTTTTTGTAGTTTACAAAACTTCTTTTTTATTACAAAAGTAACATGCTTTTGAAAAAAAACCAAATACATAACATAAAAATGTAGTTTTCTTTTTTCAGTACAATGGGCCATTTTCAGGTAAGTCATGGTTAATAGTATGTAATCTTTAAGACTATGTTAGTTTGATTAAAAACTAATTTTCTCGTTGCAGAGTTAGGAGGAGGAGGAGGCTTTCTTTTGTTTAGGTGGGTGGACCTTTACCAAGAGAATGCAGATACAACAGGTTCGATTGGAACTAGAGTAGTCTGTAATGCCGCCTCCAAATCCCATGTAGACCACGTAGAGAAGTAAGGTGGGATCCCAGCCCTGTGGACGGGGGTGCCAAACCCTGATGGTGCTGGGTGGCTTGCTGTCAGCTCACTGTGCTCACTGAGGGAGTCGGCAAGGCAAATGTGGAGGACAGACCGCGTGGCTCACGAGTGTGGTTTTGGTGTTTGGAGTGGAGAGGCGGCCTTAGAAGGCTAGATAAAGCTGGTGAAAAGGACCAGATCATGATGCTGAAGGAAATGTTGTGTCTACTTTCTGAGCACAGCCTATCTTTTGGACAGTTTTATAACAACTGTCATTTTTGGTGATAACTTGCTGGTTTGAACCCATGCAAGCTCTCTTAAAACCTATGGTGACCAGAAAATTTCTTTCGAAGTTTCAAAGAACTTTCAAAGTTGACATACACATTTATCTTTTGTTTACCAGTCTTAGTTTTTTTCATCGTGCAGGCAATATGCATAATCTTTATAATGTATTAACTTAAATACTCTGGTTGAAGTCATACCTGAAATTTGATTAAGGCCTGACATTAGGTCTGCAGAAGCACGTGATAGCACCCAGAAGCAAAGACCTGAGCACCAGGCCTAGCCCTGCCACTTATTTAGTCTTTGAGACCTTGGACAAGTCCCATAACTCCGCCAAGACTGGTTTCTCCTGGCTAAATTAATAGATGCTAAGGATGAACATTTATCACATCCTTCTTGGTACCAGGTGCTGTTGTAAGTACTTTGCAAATATTAGTTCCTTTAATTCTTACTAGAGTTCTATGTGCTGTGGGTGTATAAATTATCTTCATTTTATATATAAAGGACTTGTGGCTCAGAAAAGCTGAGTAACTTGTCTAAGGTCATGTAGCAAGTAGGAGGTGGAGCTGGGATTCATACCCGGGAAGTCTGGCTCTAGATGCTCCTAAGGGAAGTTCTGCTCCCTTCACGCTGTTGCTATAAGCATTAATGGTGCCATTAATGTAGCATTTTCAAAATAATTTGGTATGATATTGAATAATATGTAGGCGTAGAGGAAGGCAGTCTGAAAATGACCTGGACAAATCATTGAAATGATCGTCAGCGTTCCTGCCATGCATCGAGTTAGCATTCAGCAGTGTGGTGACACCAGCTGATGTCACATGGTGGACGCACGTCCATTTCCCAAGTCTTAGTGCTCTTTAGGTGGTGCCTGCAAGTCAAGGGACAGTGACAGTGGCTTTGAGGGTGATTCTTCCCTGTTCTGGAAGGTGGGAGAAGGTATTGGGAGGGGAGTACTTTTCATCGTGTTCTCCGCATGGCAGGGGATGGACACTGCATGTGGGCCTCGCCTCCGAACACAAGGCTGAGAGGAAAGGAGGCGATGCAGCACCAGGGACATGTCGCCACCCCGCTGCCCCCCCCGTGCGTCCTTGTCTGCCGTGTACCTGTAGCACACGTGCGTCCTTGACTGCTGTGTACCTATAGCACACGTGCGTCTTTGTCTGCTGTGTACCTGTAGCACAGATACGTTTTAATGATGATCCTCGTTGCTCAGGAGAGGCTATTTTGGTTTTTAAACTCTGCTTTGAAAGGGGTGAAGGGTAAAATACAATGTGGCATGTTGTGACAGGCATAGGCTTTTGGCAGACAGATTTAAAGTCGGCTCTTGGCCATGGACAAGCCCTGTGACCGTTGTAAGTAATGCGAGGTCTCTCGCCTGTGAAGTCGTCTTCGTGGTGCCCGCTTTACTGAATTGTGCTGGCCGTCTTAGTCCAGTGCCTGGCACGCAGGAGTGGAGTATAGGGTGCCAGGCCTGTCTGAAAAACTTGCAAACTCAGACTGACTTTTCTTCGGGGTTCCAGATGCTGTGGGTTCTTTCACTGGGTTCTTTGGTTTTTGCCTTTCTTTGCCTTCTTCTTTCCCTCTTGCAGTTCCTCCCCCCCTTTTTTGTATCCATTGCATAGATTTCATTTTTGTTGTGTTACTGCTTTGAATTAACCATGTAATACTTTTTTTAAGACTTGTCACAAGTATTAATAGTACACCTGTACTGTGGGACAATGCTGACCTAAGATGAGGGAGTTTTATTAGGTCTGGAGAGTGGTATATATATATTTGGAAAATACTCGTCTCATTACAGAGTTTATCTGAAAGACAATACGGTAGCATTGTATCATCCTGGTCTAAAATAAAGGCTGCCCAAGGTGATTTCTTTAGCCAGTATTTCATTGTGGCATAGAACTCATATATAGTTCCTTAATTCATAGCCTGAAATGACTGCCAGCCCAGGAGCGTGAGGGTATAACGTGATGGTAGTGTAGGCGTATCTGAGATAGCAGCAATTGTTCCTGATGGTCTCGTGGCCACCGTTAACTGCCATGGCTTGTGGGACCTCCTGGCCCATGTTTGGGCTTCTGATCTAAGGCTAGAGCAAATTCTTTACTCAAATTGTGCTGAAAAACATACTATATCACCGAAAGTAAGATGCTGGCAGTGGTGATGCCAAGAGGGGCTGTGACGAGCCATGCACAGCAGAAACTATGACGTAGAGTCAGCCTGTGGAGTAGAAAGGGGGGAAACCAACTAGTAGTGGGCCTGGAAGAAGCAGAACTTGGGTGGGGCGGAGTCACGTTGACGTGGAACTGGGGAGGAAATCTTCATGGACTCATGTCGTGTTGGTCCAGGGTTGCCCTTGGGTCCCAGCTTTTTGTGTAGCCTGGTGATAGGTGTCAGGGATTCCTGTTTGTACTCATTATTGTAGAAAATGACCTGTGTGACAGACAGCTGGCAGGCCTGACCACGTCACCCTTCTTTGTTCTAGTGTCATCGACCTAACTGTGAGACCTTGGCTGGGTTATTTATAGCTGTCTAGTACCTCCGGTCTCTTCCCTGTTAAAATAGGCTGTTAGCATCAGTTTAATATCCCTATTCCAATGCATCACAAGTATGTCTCTGAGTCTGGATATGTGAGATACATATCCTGAATTACATTTGAGTGCCCATCTGAATTTATATAAAACATATATAAAATATCAAACTCAGATGGTCTCCGAAATCTGTTATGGTCTTGCATTCACTTTAGGCTGTTTTGAACAGTTTCGAACTGTGTCTAGAAAACAATCAAAGCATTTGGTGGACTATACCATGTCTTAAACTAATTAAGACGAAGGCCCTCTGCAAAGGAATTTGGGAAGTTTTACAGAAGTGTAATTAAAAACACTTTGCTGCATAATATCTTATTGCCTTATGCTCAGATTCCCAGGATCCAAGACCTAAGAAGAGGGTAGATTCCTTATCATGAAGTGAATAAATAGCATATTGCCATTTCTGAAAATTCCCACCAACTTGTCTTGTATAGTCTTTCCTCATTATCCTGGACATTAAATATTGTTAACGTTGAGATATACCTCATATGCTCATCTGATAGATAACTCATCAGTTTCCTGTTTAACAAACACCATTTTGTAAGAGTCTTCAAGATGTTGGTATGATTGGACTTGTTAGTGAATTTAGCTGAGGTGTTAACATATCTTATATAGGCTCTCAAGTCCTGGTTTGGCTATTTACAGTGGCCAGTGGATTCTAGTGGAGCCCAGGTGAATTGATTTAATTATAAGAGGTGATACTTATGGAACGCTTGCTGTGTGTCAGGTGCTGTGTTTGGTGCTTTGACACACAATCTCATTTAATCATCAGGATTAGATGAGGGAGGAATTAGTAGTCTTCTTCTAGTATAGATGAGGACCCTAGGGGATGGAAAAGTTAAATAATGTTCTCAAGTTCACAAGAAACTGAAAACTTTGCCAGATAATTTGGAGCCAAGGTTCAAACACTATTTCAAATACACCAAAGCATTACTGATATAATATGACATAGACTCGGAAGTTAAAGAGCTTGAATACAGTACTAGCAGGAGAATGACCCTGATCACTGAGCCTCTCATCACACGCCGACTTTTTGCTTCAAAACTGTCTTCAGACTGAAGCTCAGACTCCTCGGTCTGATTTTCGGGCTCTCTGCAGTGTGGTTCCAGTCTTAATTACTCACGTGTTGTCTTTGGTCTAGGGAAGCCGTTCCTGTTCTTGTTTCTGAAATGTGCTCAGGTAGGCCTTTGTGCCTCTGTCTGTATTTTAACTTGTGTTGTAGCACGTGTCAGAATTTCCTTCCTTCTTAAGGCTGAATAATGTCCCACTGCATGTGTCTGCCACATTCTGTTTATCCTTTATCTGTCGATGAACATTTGGGTTGCTTCCTCCTAATAGATATTGCGAGTAATGCCACATGAACTTGGATATGAAACTATCTGTTTGAGTCCCTGGCAATTAGTACTATAAAAAAAATATATTTTGGGTTGTTCACATATTTTTATTTAAAAACAATATATATGTGTATATTTAGAGGGAGACAATTATTTTAGCAAATTTTTTTTTTAAAGGTGTGTGTGGTAGGGTTCGATTATCACCTAAACCCTTATATCTCTTTTTTTTTTTTTTTTTTTTTGAGACAGAGCCTCAAGCTGTCACCCTGGATAGAGTGCTGTGGCATCACAGCTCACAGCAACCTCCAATTCCTGGGCTCAAGCGAGTCTCCTGCCTCCGCCTCCCAAGTAGCTGGGA
>CAUYRH010139487.1:0-11307 GCA_963574655.1 Perodicticus potto | reverse complement strand
GCGCTCCAGGTCCAGCTCGCCGCGGGCGTCGGCGCGGTAGCGCGCGTGGGCCCGGAAGAGCGCGCCCGTCTCGTCGCGCAGGGACGCGCGCAGCGTGACCGGCTGCTCGGGGGCCAGGCCGTGCACGGCGATGCGCACCGGCTCGTCCCAGCAGCAGCGGCCCGCGGGCTCCAGGCTCAGCGTCGCCGTCATCTCAGACTAGAGCAGAGAAGCCGGAGACCTAAGTCTCCGATGCGTCCAAAGTCGTGGTGTCAGGTCTCGAGTCCTGATGGAATCTGGCGTCCCCTGGCGTCAGGAGCGGTCGGCGCAGAGCGGCCCGGGAGGCGTCTGGTCGGTTGGGATCCGTGGACCCGACGGCTGGGACTCCTCTGAGGAGAAAGGCACCCGGCTCCTGTCCTGGCCCCGGGGTGGGGCAAGCAGGGGCGCCCCGAGGTTGTGGGTGTGGCCCTAACCCGCCCTGAGGACGCTTCTCGGCCCCACGGCGCTCTCACTTGTTGGGCTGAAAGTTACTGCGTGTTCGATTCGTGGGGAAACCTGAGGTAAATGAGATGATCGAGTCCCTTCACGTGACCCCTGACAACGGTTTTTTAAAAGATTTTTATGAGATAGAACTTACTGGCTCGGCGCCTGTAGCTCAGCAGCTAGGGCGCCAGCCACATACACCGGAGGTGGCAGGTTCGAACCCAGCCCGGGCCTGCGAAACAACAATGACAACTACAGCCAAAACCAAAACCAAATGTGTATGCATATATATATATATCCAGGCGTTGTGGCAGGGTGCCTATACTCCCGGCTAGTTGGGATGCCGAGGCAAGAGGAGCACTTAAGCCCAAGAGTTTGAGGTTGCTGTGAGCTGTGACGCCACAGCACTCTACCATGGGCAACATAAACATAGTAAGACTGTTTCAAAAAAAAAAATAAAAATAAAAATGACTTTTATCCCAGCAATTTGGGTAACCAAATCAGAGGATTGCTTGAAGCCAGGAGTTTGACATCAGCCTGGGAAACATGGCTTTGTCTCTACAAAAAGAAAAAGAAAAAGAAAATTTATCTGGACATGGTAGCACTTTTGGGTAGTTCAGCTAGTTGGGAGGCTGAGGTAAGAGGATCACTTTAGCTGGAGCATTCAAGGCTCTAATGAGCTATGACTGGGCCACTACACTCCAGCCTGGGTGATAGATTGAGATCCTATCTCTAAGGAAAAGAAAAATGACATTCATCTCGTAAGAGCTGGAAATACCTCTCATGTTGTCACATCCTTCAGGTTTGTTTCAGTCACTTTTATACAGATTCTAGGGGAAAATTTTTCTGAATAGGCAGATACAAGACAAAGTTAACAGCTTAAGAGCTCTTAATTCTATGAGTTGAAAGCTTAAAAATCTGGTGTCATAGGCTTGGCACCTGTAGTCAGTGGCTAGAATGGTGGCCACATACACCAAGGCAGGCAGGTTTGAACCCAGCCTGGGCCTGCAACAACAACAAAAATAGCTGGGCAAGGGGCAGCGCCTGTGGCTCACTGAGTAGGGCGCCAGCCCCATATGCCAGAGGTGGCAGGTTCAAACCCAGCTCTGGCCAAAAACTGCAAAAAAAAAAAAAATTAATTAATTAATTAAGTAAAAAAAAATAGCTGGGCGTTGTTGGCACCTGTAGTCCCAGCTACTTGGGAGGCTGAGGCAAGAGAATCACGTAAGCCCAAGAGTTTGAGGTTGCTATGAGCTGTGACACCACTGCACTCTCCCAAGGGCCACATAGTGAAACTCAAAAAAAAAAAAAATCTGGGCGGTGCCTGTGGCTAAAGGAGTAGGGTACTACTCCTTGTACCGGAGGTGGTGGGTTCAAACCCCACCATGGCCAAAAAAAAAAAAACTGCAAAAAAAAAATCTGATATCATAGCACTTGTTTGGATCTAGGAAAGATTTACTCAGCTTTAAAATTTCCATTTGCAGAATTTGGTCTTTATTGGATTATTCGTGGGCACTCTCTTTCTCTTAGATCTTTCTCCTTATCAGTTAATCTATTTCATTCATATTTAAAGGTTAGCATCTGGGTCAGGCAAGATACCATGCCTATAATCCTAACTCTAGGAGGCCCAGGCAGGTAGATTGCTTGAGTACAGGAGTTCGAAATCAGCCTAAGCAAGAGACCCTGTCTCTACTAAAAATAGAAAAATTAGCCAGGTGTCATGACATGCATCTGTAGTCCCAGCCACTCCGGAGGCTGAGGCAGGGAGATTGCTCAAGCCCAGGAGTTTGAGGTTGCTATGAGCTATGATGACACCATGGTACTCTACCCAGAGCAACAGAGTGAGACGCTGTTTCAAAAATACATAAATAGGGCAGTGCCTGTGGCTTAAAGGAGTAGGGCGCCAGCCCCATATACTGGAGGTGGTGGGTTCAAACCCAGCCTCAGCCAAAAACTGCAAAAAAACCCCAAAAAACATAAATAAAGGCTCAGCACTCATAGGTCAGTGGTTAAGGTGCCAGCCACATACACTGGGGCTGGTGAGTTTGAACCTGGCCCGGGCCTGCTAAACAACAATGACAACAATAACAAAAAAAAAAATAGCCAGGCATTGTGGCGGGCACCTATAGTCTCAGCTACTTGGGAGGCAAGATTCTCTTGAGGCAAGAGAATCGCTTAAGCCTAAGAGTTAGAGGTTGCTATGAGCTGTGATGCCATGGCACTTTACCAAGGATCACATAATGAGACTCTGTCTCAAAAAAAAAAAAAAAAAAAAAATATATATATATATATATATATACACAAACATAAATAAAAAAGTTAAATATCTGTAGCTTTTTCATATTTTTTTTTTGGTTTGGAATTTCCTTTTCCTATTTCAGAAGTAAGCTGGGAAAAACACTAACCCAAAAACTTTCTGTGGAGATGTACTTTATTATTTTTATTTATTTATTTATTTTTTTGAGACAGAGCCTCAAGCTGTTACCCTGGGTAGATTGCTGTGGCATTACAGCTCACAGCAACCTCCAACTCCTGGGCTTAAGCAATTCTCTTGCCTCAGCCTCCCATGTAGCTGGAACTACAGGTGCCCGCTACAATGCCTCGCAATTTTTTTTTTTTTTTTTTTTGGTTGTAGTTGTCATTGTTGTTTGGCAGGCCCAGGCTGGATTAGAACCTGCCAGCTCTGTTGTATGTGGCTGGCGCCTTAGCCGCTTGAGCTATAGGAGCCAAGCCTGGAGCTGTCCTTTAGGAGGCTACATCATTTATTGTCAGTGAACACCCAGTATGAAGGCATCAGCATCCACACTAGGGTGATGAGGATTGTTTTATAGACTTCCATTTTCCTGGTGCCATAGGAGACATTGGATTTTTATCATCTTAACCTATATTCTACCCTTATAGTAGAAGATGAAAGGGTAGGAGACGGTCTTAAGCTGAGAAGGTATCTTTTTTTTTTGAGACAGAGCCTCAAGTTATCGCCCTGGGTAGAGTGCTATGGCATCACAGCTCACAGCAGTGTCCAACTCCTGGGCTCAAGTGATTCTCCTGCTTCTGCCTCCCAAGTAGCTGGGACTACAGGCGCCCGCCACAATGCCCACCTATTTTGGGGGTGGGGGGATGGGTTGCAGCCATCATTGTTTGGTGGGCCCGGGCTGGATTCGAACCTGCCAGCTCAGGTGTATGTGGCTGGCGCCTTAGCCACTTGAGCCACAGCCGCCAAGCCCTGAGAAGATATCTTTATTCATTTTTCCTTTAATAAAAGGTTTGAGGTAGGGTGGTGCCTGTGGCTTAAAGGAGTAGGGTGCCGGCCCTATATGCTGGAGGTGGCAGGTTCAAACCCAGCCCTGGCCAAAATCTGCAAAAAAAAAAGGTTTGAGGTAGTTTCCTCAAAATCGAAAACTATGGGCTCAGTGCCTGTGGCTCAACGGGCTAAGGCGCCAGCCACGTACACTTGAGCTGGCAGGTTCGAATCCAGCCTGGGCCCGCCAAACAACAATGACGGCTGCAACCAAAAAAAAAAAAAAAATGGCCGGGCGTTGTGGCGGGCGCCTGTAGTCCCAGCTACTTGGGAGGCGGAGGCAGGACACCCACTTGAGCCCAGGAATTGGGGGTGGCTGTAAGCTGTGATGCCACGGCACTCTACCAAGGGTGACAGCTTGAGGCTCTGTCTCAAAAAAAGAATTGAAAACTGTGGTGGTGATGCTTATTTGCAGAAGATTGAACTTGTAGGGGCCAATGGGATCTTTTCTCCTTGAAGGCCCTCTGAAGGTTTGCTGAAAAATAACTCACAAAAGACAGATTAATCAGAGAAAAGGCATGCAAACATTTTTGTTTCTTTGTTTGTTTTTTGCAGTTTTTGGCTGGGGCGGGGTTTGAACCCCCCACCTCCGGTAAATGGGGCCAGTGCTACTCCTTTGAGCCACACGCACCGCCCATAAACTGTTTTTTTTTTTTTTGTAGAGACAAGAGTCTCACTTTATCGCCCTCAGTAGAGTGCCGTAGCGTCACACAGCTCACAGCAACTTCCAACTCCTAGGCTTAGGCGAGTCTCTTGCCTCAGCCTCCCAAGAAGCTGGGACTACAGGCGCCCACCACAACACCTGGCTATTTTTCTGTTTTTTGCAGTTTGGCCAGAGGCCGGGTTTGAACCCACGGCCCGGCACCCTACTCGATGAGCTACAGACGCTACCCCCATAAACATTTTTTTTCATATATATATACACATATAAGTTTTTATTTTGATTTCATTTTATTTTTTGCAGTTTTTGGCCAGGGTTGGATTTGAACCTGCCACCTCCGGCATATGGGGCCAGTGCCTACTCCTTTGAGCCACAGGCGCTGCCCCTCCCATAAACATTTTTAATGTATATACATGGGAACCTTCAGGATGAAAAAGCAAAAATAATAGAAGGGAAATTGTCTGTTTTTATGCTTAAGTTCAACAAAGTATGGACAGCCATGTAGAAATGTTTGGACAAAAAGTATATGATAATAATAGACTATGTAGTGAAACCCAGGGCCTGTCTAGATTCTTCTTGGCCTCTCTGATCTGAGCATGCATTCCTTCCTCTGGGTGTGGGGCAGGGCCCTCGGTGGAATGGGGGTCTTGTGACCTACAGTCAGACAAGGTAGATCAGATAATTTCTTTCTTTTTTTTTTTTTTTTTTTTGAGATAGAGTCTCACTCCGTTGCCCCGGGTAGAGTGCTGTAGTGTCATAACTCACAGCAACCTCAGACTCTTGGGCTCAAGCGATTCTCTTGCCTCAGCCTCTCAAGTAGCTGGGACCACAACGTCCAGCTAGTTTTTTCTATTTTTAGTAGAGACAGGGTCTCATTCTTTCTCAGGCTGCTTTCAAACTCCCTGAGCTCCGGCAATCTACCCACCTTGGCCTTCCAGAGTGCTAATTTCTTTATGGCCAGTTTTACACAGAAAGACCGAGGGAGAGTTAGAGTAATAGAGTAATATTTTTAGGTTTTATGGCTGGCTTTGGGGAAAGGAGCTTCTGGTTTCTTTGACCTGCCCTGTGGGAAAAGAATTCAAGTTTCAATGGCTAGCCTCAGGGGAGAAGGGGGCTGGGAGGGCAGTAGAAGATCAGAGAGAAACTTTACTTCTGAGGTCTTCACTTTGGGGTATTGTTTTCTTGAGTCCCAACAAACTAAATTCAATGGATTCCTTCCTTTAGTATGAGGTTAGGGAAAGTGTGGATGACATATCATTGAGTAAGAGAGTGCTTACTGTTCTTTAATTGGATTTCTCGTTCTTAGTCTTCAGTCCTGACCTGTTAGAAAGCATCTTTTTTTTTTACTGTAAAATAAGTTTATTGGTGTTAACACGTCACTTATTCCCGATACTTGATGTTGTAAACTTTAGGATCTTTGAGATACGCAGAATCCTTATATGTAACTGCCATATACCCCATTATTTGGGCGCTTTTAATTGCTTTTGCTCTTATAAGACCTGTACATTCTTACAATTTACATGTTTTCCACAAAAGATACATTTCTTAAGAGGCTCCTTATAAGGATTTTCCATTGCAACAGGAATGTCCTCATTGCTTGTTACCTGTTTGTATTGTGAATAAACTCTTCTCCACAGCACTGAGTGCCAGGATATGTGAAACAGACAGAAGTTGTTACCAAGGTTGTCAACTTTTTCCTCCCTAGACCACTGCAAACCGTAACTGCCATAATTCATCTTTTTTTTTTGTTTGTTTGTTTTTGTTTTTTATTGAGGCACAGTCTCACTTTGTCACCCTCGGTAGAGTGCTGTGGTGTCATAGCTCACAGCAACCTCAAGCTCCTAGGCTCAAGCTATTCTCTTGCCTCAGCCTCCCTGGTAGTTACGACTACAGGCGCCCGCCACAATACCCAGCTATTTTTTTGTTTGTTTGTTTAACCCAGGCAGGGTTCGAACCCACCAGCCTCAGAGCTTGTGGCTGGCACCCTAACCACTGAGCTCATGATTCCTCTTTGGAAAGCATATTTTTTCATTGCCAGGTACCAAATCCAGAGGCTCAATGAAGTATTTTATATCTATCTATCTATCTGGGAAGTGTTTGTATTTCATTTATTAGAAGCATAGCTGGATTGTTGGGTTGGAAAGGGGTTAAAGCCTTAAGTGAATGATAGGTTTAGAGATAGAGTCCTGCTAGGGCTCACAAGAAAGAGAGAAGGCCAGTCCAGGAATTAAGGATGGATTTTATTTTTTATTTTATCTTTTTATTTTTATTTTTATTTTGTAGAGACAGAGTCTCACTTTATCGCCCTCAGCAGAGGGCCATGGCGCCACACAGCTCACAGCAACCTCCAACTCCTGGGCTTAAGCGATTCTCTTGCCTCAATCTCCCAAGTAGCTGGGAGTATAGGCACCCACCACAACACTCAGCTATTTTTTTTTTTGAGACAGAGCCTCAAGCTGTCACCCTGGATAGAGTGCTATGGCATCACAGCTCACAACAACCTTCAATTCCTGGGCTCAAGCGAGTCTCTTGCCTCTGCCTCCCAAGTAGCTGGGACTACAGGCGCCCGCCACAATGCTTGGCCATTTTTTTGGTTGCAGCTGTCATTGTTGTTTGGCGGGCCCGGGCTGGTTCGAACCCGCCAGCTCAGGTGTACATGGCTGGTGCCTTAGCCCGTTGAACCACAGGCTCCAAGCCCTCAGCTATTTTTTGTTGCAGTTTGGCTGGGGCTGGGTTTGAACGCACCACCCTCAGTATATGAGGCTGGCGCCCTACTCGCTCAGCCACAGGCACTGCTCCTGGATGGACTTTTTTTTTTTTTTTGAGACAGAGCCTTGATCTGTTGCCCTGGGTAGAGTGCTGTGGCATCACAGTTCACAGCAACCTCCAGCTCCTGGGCTCAAGTGATTCTCCTGCCTCAGCCTCCCAAGTAGCTGGGACTACAGGTGCCCGCCACAATGTCTGGCTATTTTTTGATTGCAGCCATCATTGTTGTTTGGCAGGCCCGGGCTGGGTTCGAACCTGCCAGCTCTGATATATGTGGCTGGTGTGCTACAGGCGCTGAGCTTCAAGGGAGTTTTATTACTGTAGTTGGAATGTGGGAGGGGGTCTTGAGAGGAGAGGGAAGTCATCTGTCCTGTAGAGTGAATGAATTATGCCGTCTGAGAGTGATTTTAGAATTACTGCCTTCCACAAAAGGTGTAAATCTTGCACTTAAAGGCCTTATCTCTAGTGCCAGCCAAGACTAGGGTAGGAAATTCTGATGCTTCCCAGGAACACTAGCCCTAAAGCATTTCAGGAGACTGGGGAGAAGGTTGCTGTGACCTTGCCATTTGGTCTCTGACCTGCTTTCTATCACTAGCTGTCCTCCCAGGATGGCTATACTCTTGTCAGGGTCAGAGAATTTACAGGAGTATGGGAAGGGTGTTGCTATAATCATGCAGTTTGGTTTCTGGCCTGCTTTCTTTTGCTGTCTGCCTCCAAATGGCTGTACTTTTGTCAGGGTCCTGAGGATTTCTTCCCATAGTGAACAAACCTAGCTAATGGTGAATAAACTAAGTCATTAACCTGCACGTATTTTTTCTTTGGTTGAAGGTTCCCCAAACTTCTCTATTCAAAGACATGAGAAGTATGATTGCTTCAGTGTTAGTTTTCTTATTTTTTTCCTGTTTGTCCCTAATTATTTTGTTGCAAGCTAGAAAAGGATGGGTTTTACATAGGGCAGCTTTTTTTTTTTTTTTTTTTAGAGACAAAGTCTTCATTTTGTCACCCTCGATAGAGTGCGATGGCGTCACAGCTCACAGCAACCTCCAGCTCTTGGGCTTAGGCAATTCTCTTGCCTTCGCCTTCCGAGTAGCTGGGACTACAGGTGCTTGCTACAACGCCTGGCTATTTTTTGTTGCAGTTTGGAGTCAGGTTTGAACTCGCCACCCTCGGTATATGGGGCCCGCGCCCTACTCACTGAGCCACAGGCACTGCCCAGAGCAGCTGTTTGTGAAAGTGGTTTATTCCATTGGAGAAGGAGGGGATTGAGAAGTCAGTTAGCACCCATCTATCTCTTGCCTCATAGAACACCATTCCTGAAAGATAGCTGGGAGAGCTGCTGTGAGTGGCTCAGCTTCAAACACAGGGTCAGAGCCTTGTACAGGAACTCCCATTAATGGAGGCCTTTCATTCTGTTTTATCAGAACGCAGGTATGTCCTATTTCAGGAAAAGTAAGATAGTCCTTTACAAAAGAAAGTCCATCTGCATCCTAAAATGTTTACCCTACAGCATTTTTTACAGCATTTCTCTTTTTAGGGTAAAAAGTTATCACACAAAACAAAACATAGAGGTGCATTCTTCTCAAGACTTGTGGGTTTTTTGTTCGTTTGTTTTTGTTTTTTACCTTTTGATATGAGCCTGACCTCTGTGACTTATCCAGAGAGAGATGAATTTGGACCTTTTCTTACATCCCTTTTGTTCCTGACAAGCTGCCTCATCCATTATCTTCATCTTCCTGGAATTTGTGATACAAAGAACAGTGTATAGACAATCAAAAGCTTATGTGTTATATTAGTTTGTTTGTTTGTTTGTTTTTGAGACAGAGTCTCATTCTCTCTCCTGGGTAGAGTGCCATAATGTCATCATAGCTCACAGCAACCTAAAACTCCTGGGCTCAAGCAATCCTCCTGCCTCAGCCTCCTGAATAGCTGGGACTAAAGGCGTCCACCTTGATGCCTAGTTTGTTCTTGCGTTTTTAGTAGAAATGGGGATCTCACTCTTGCTCAGGCTGGTCTCCAATTACTGAGCTCAAGCCATCCACCCACCTTGGCCTCCCAGAGTGCTAGGATTACTGGCATGAGCCACTGCACTGGGCTGCAGCTAATGTTATTTTAATGCAAATTATTGGTAAACAGAAATTGCCTCTTCTTTTCCTTTAAAAACCTACTGATTGGAAGGTAGCAGTCCAACTCAATCAAGTTACAAGGCCGGATTAGAGCAATGAAAGTTTATTTGACACCTAAATGAGGATGGACTGAGACTCAGCCCCAAAGAATAAGAAGGCTAATCTTTTAAAGGTTTTAGGGTGCCATGGCTCACGTCTGTAATCTTAGCACTCTGGGAGACCAAAGCAGGTGGATTGTTTGAGCTCAGGACTTCAAGACCAGCCCGAGCAAGAGTGAGACCCCCGTTTCTCCTAAAAATAGAAAAATTAGTCAAGCATCATAGCAAGTTCCTATAGTCCCAGCTGCTCAGAAGGCTGAGGCAAGAGAATCACTTGAACCTAAGAGTTTCAGGTTGTTGTGAGCTATGATGCCATGGCTCTCTAACTAGTGTGACTGAGTAAGACTTTGTCTCAAATAAAAGAACAGGTTTTAGGCAGGGGAGGAGGGGGAAGATGTTACTTTGGTGTACCAGCAGCTGTTGCCAGATATGGTTCCAGCCGGCTTCCCACTGAGACGGTTCTGTTTGTTTGTTCTTCAGCTTCTCCTGGAGCCATTGTGACCACTGGTTTCTCCTTCTTTGTGGCTGGGTCCCAGAAGGGGGTGGTTTCAGCAGAGGTCACTAAATGGCTAAGATGGAGAACCTTATGTTCAAAATGGAGTGGCCTATGCTTGCTCTGTTTTTGGAGTTCCTCTGACCAACCTATCATTGGTAACTGTTACTATTCATGGGCTCGGTGCCTGTGGCTCAAGTGGCTAAGGCGCCAGCCATGTACACCTGAGCTGGCGGGTTCGAATCCAGCCTGGGCCCGCCAAACAACAATGACGGCTGCAGCCAAAAAATGGCCGGGCGTCGTGTCGGGCGCCTGTATTCCCAGCTACTTGGGAGGCGGAGGCAGGAGACTCACCTGAGCCCAGGAATTGGAGGTTGCTGTGAGCTGTGATGCCATGGCACTCTATCCAGGGTGACAGCTTGAGGCTCTGTCTCAAAAAAAAAAAAAACAAAAAACTGTTACTAATCATGTATATTTAGGCCAATTGATCTGTGCTCCCTGATTGTAGTCATACAACTTGGCCTAAATAAAGTCTCTATTTAGTAAGTTTGCCTCAGTTTTTTCCTTTAGGTTGATATCATACTAACAGGTGTGAAGTGATATCTCATTGTGGTTTCGATGTGCTTTCCCTGATGATTAATGATGTTGAGAACTTTTCATATGGAATGTGAATGGATGTGAAGAAAAAGCAAAGTTCCTTTGTACACTGTTGGTAGGATTGTAAATTGGTACACCCAGTGATACCGGAATTTTAGGTTCTTAGTCTCAAGCGATTCGAAGAAGGAATCGGTGGACCGCAAGAGTAGTGGTAAGTCAGGATTTATTTACAGGAAAGAAGAATAGTGGTAGGTCAGGATTTTATTTACAGGAAAGAAGATTATAAGTAGAGGGAAAACTAAACTTTTAGGCAAGAGAACCCAGGAGAGGAGCAAACTCTCCTGCTCCCTCTCTGAGGTTTAGCCGAGATCTGTTCGGGAGGAGAATAGACAACTCTCCCTGTTCCCTCTCTGATATCTGCTTCTGAGTTCTTCTCAATTCGCCATCCTGCCGAGGACTGCTCTGGAAAGGAACAGGCAGCTCTTTCCCTGTTCCCTCTCCGATGTCCAACCGTCCAGCCGTCCAGCTGAGTTCTGCTTCTGAGGGAAACAGACAGCTCTTCCTGTTCCCTCTCCGATGTCTGCGTCTGAGATGTTCTCTCTTCGAAGTCCTGCTGCGGTCTGACCTTGAGCTCTCTGCTCCGTGGGTTTATATGGAATTTTTTAAGGGTGGGTCTTCATCAGTTATTCAATGAAGACCCGGGCCCTGGAGACTGACAGGTTATTGACCAGTCAGATGTGTACCAGGAGCAGACAGCAAGGCGCCAGTGTTTTCCGCACAGGTGGTTGGTTCTTTTTCAAGCCGGTTTC
>CAUYRH010139486.1:0-22890 GCA_963574655.1 Perodicticus potto | reverse complement strand
CTTGGTGTCTCCTTCACTTTATACTTAGGACTAAATGTGGAACCCCCATTTCCTATGCCTAGGTCAATTTCATGTGAATTTCCTAGGCCTCAATTCCATGAATGGACTGTGTCCATTCATTGATACATTCATTCACTTTGCACCGGTGGAAGGGACTGTGTTCATTCGTTTCCTGGCCAAGGAACCCATACACCTATATATACCCCGAGACTAAAAGACGGGGAAAGACCGGGAGAGAAACAGAGAGAGCTTTTCTCTCCCCACTTGAGTTCTCTTTCTCTACCAGGAGCTTTAGTGTTTTCTGTATTCTTTTCTGTAAATAAATTCTGTCTTACCAATGGGGGGGGGGAAAGGCTATGTTAAACAGTTTGATAAAAACATTTCAGATCGTATATGAAACCAGCACATTGTACCCCTTGATTGCACTAATGTACGCAGCTGTGATTTAATAAAAATAAATTTAAAAAAAAAAGAAAAATGCAAATCCAGGAAATGAAAGAAAAAACAAAGATGTTTTTATTTTCTATATAATTTGAGATTATACTTATAATTACCTCATAAATTGGTGTATATTTTTAGGAATTTTGTTTAAGTTCTCAATTAATTTTTCTTTCGTTTACTTTGCTTATTAAACTATAGCTGTATTACATTGTACTGAATGAAAATGATCTGTAAAATGTTTATTTCATAATGTAATAATTTTAGTCTCCCATATTCCTTTTATGATAATCTTTGTTTTCTTTCATCTATCATACGTTTAGATAAACAAATGTCTTACTTAAAAAAAAATAAAATAAAATAAACTTTATATCAACCAAACCATAAAAAAAAAACCAAAGTGAGACTCTGCCCCCCCCACCCCGGCCAAGTACCTCATTGTGAAATACTGTGAAAGAGATAAGTCATGGTGTGCCATGCCATTGCTATTTAATTTATTTTATAGGGGAGGAAAGAGAAACTCAAAGAACTTTGTCTACATTAACATGGCTTGTCGATAGAATCCTTATTTCATTTACCCTTTTGCCTCCTGCCATGCCGTGATTGTGTATTACGAACTATCCTCTATGTAACCCACCCTGTAAGACAAAGGACTATTGACAAAGAAACTTTGATTAGAAACTATGGGTTCGAACTCCAACTCTGCTAATTTCTTAGCTGTCTGACAACTCCCTTAACCTGTCTGAATTTGGTTTTGTTCACTTGTAAAATACACTGTCTAGAAAATCAAATGAAGTAAAGAATGTGAGAAACCTTTATACACATAACATTTAAATGCTAGTTGGTTTGGGATGTATGTATGTTTTATATTTCCTATGAGGTTTAACCATCCCTAATGTTATATATGTTTGATTACTATTTATTCAAAGAATAGTCTATTGTGCACAGTAAATATAAATATGCGTTTACTGAGTGAGCATTTAGAGTTTGTCAGCCTGTTTTTGACTAGAAATAGGCTTTTTTCCTCCTGGTTTTCAGAGAAGTCCTACAAAATCCAGAAAGACACATTAAAACTGAGATTTTAACAACCAACTGTATTTACTATATTTGTTCTGAGAAATGTAGATGTCCTAAAATTATTCTGGATTATTTTTATAACTTATTATAACATTTATTTAAATTAGCATATGCTTATTTTATGTCAATGTTTCTTTTTTTTAAATTTCAGATTAATATATGGGCACAATTACGTTACATTCTTTGCATTGTAAATGCAAAGGTAAAGTCCAAGTTGTGGTCGAGCCCTTCGCCCAGGAGGTGTGCCATACATAAGTATTTCTTTGATTACACATTTTCTATTCTTGCTTCTTTCCATTATTATATTTTTAAGAAATCTGGACACTGTTGGATATCAGGGAGGGATCATGTATGTTTTATAGAATGCCCAAATATTCTTTTTGTCTTGAGTATGTGGATTCCTCTTGATGGGAATATGAGAAAATTTACTGATTGCTTTTTTTTTTTTCTTTCAAAAATTCTGCTCATGTTGGAGCAAAAGATACTGATTTCTTTAATAGAAGAACTTCCAGATGTTGTAAGGCCAACAGCTAAAGGAGTGTTCTTATAATGGAAGGGCTGGAGGAATCTTTCATCTAACTCTAGTTTTCTTCCCCCTTGGTGATATCTCACTGGTTTCTGTTATTGTCACAGACCTCTCTTGGGGTGTTTTTCTCCAGTTTACCATTTGGGCAGCCAGGTGGGCACTGCTCATTTAATTCTGCGTAACTTAGCTGAGGGCACTCTGAGCATTGAGCCTTTATCAAATACAAAGGGATACAGTAGGAGCGATGGCACACTGACTCACTAGCCAGGGTTGAGCTCGGTTGTTGGACTTCATTCACTTCCTCCTGGCCATATGTATGCTGGCATCCATGCCTCATTCTAGGACTGTGGTTCTGGAAGCCTCTGGTCTGTTGACCCCATGGCCTTATCCTGTGTACATCAGAACATAGCAATCTTCTCTAAGTAAGAAATAATATCATTTACCCTCCCAGCCAGGACACCTATGAGAACAAAAAGAAGTGTGTTACTAATTTCGGTAGGGTAAAAAGAACCAGTGGGCACTGTCTTAGGCAAAATGAGATAGATGCTTCTCCAAACTGTTAGAAAATCACACATAATAATGAGCAGGAGGGAAGGTGAAGAGATTCTGTCCTTACAGAACTGGTAAATTTTTAAAAAATATTCACCTCTGTAAAAGAGCCAACTAACTATCCTTAGATTCAAACAGCCTTAAGACAAATTTTGATGAACACATTTAGAAATTATTATTTTATCCTGCATAGATCTAAGACTTGGGGTTTGGCTTGCCAGCTATTCTTTTCCAGAGGATCCCCTGCCCTCCCCCACACTCATTAAAATTCCAAACATTTACATAAGATTTTAGGTATTCCATCTGCAAAAGTATTAGGTTATAGAGTCAGAATATAAGGCTTCATACTGAGAGATCAATTTTATAAAGCGTTACTTTGCAACCCACTTTTAACTGTGTCTACTACATAGAAACAATATTATTTCTGATAATTGCCCTTGAAATACATGTCTCTGTCGTCTCTGTCCTGGTTTATTCTTTAATTTCCAGACACTTTTATTGTTTAAATTGAAGGAAGCCTGACCTAAAACCTAAGCAAAGCATTGAACCAGTCCCCTCCATTTTTTATCAAATACTTCCACTCCCTTCCTTCTTTCTTCCCATCTACCCTACGAAGACCTTTATCTGACAGCAGACAGAAAAACACATCTTATGAAAGCTTTGGAAAAGGATTCAATTCCCTACATCAGAGCTCCACCTCTCCTGGGACCTCATTATTTCTTTGAGGTTCTTGCCCAGCAAATCAGGGCTGTCCTTCTGGCTTTTCTTCCTGCTTTTCCTGCCCTCTGCTCCCCGATCAGATCATCTAGGTAGATGGAATATATTGTTTTCCAGCTCTGGGCAATTCCCCAACAACACAGTTGTATTTTTCATGCTTAACATAACATGTTAGAAATATTAAGAAAAAACAAAACTTTTTTTTTTTTTTTTTTTTTCTCAAATCAAACAAACGCTGGTGAAGACAAGGAAGCCTGGAGCTTAAATAATTTCTTAAGACTGGAAGATCAAGGAAGCACATGGATTTGGGAAAGTTTGATTTTCTGTTAAGTTCAAAACAAACAAGGAACAGGAAAAATAAAAAGGTGTCCTGATAAATGCTGCCAGCAGCCTGAAACCAAAGAACACATTTAAAAAGCCTGTCTGGTCCGGTGAAAACTTGACAGGTGGCACCCTAACGGTGGCCCGGGCTTGCTTGGTGTGCGCTACCCTGTGGCTTCTGCTGTTCTGTGAGTCTTTCTCCCACAGCCAGACTGGTCAGGTGCTGTCTGGACGTGGCATAAGGTGCCCTGTCCACCGTTTCCACGGCATTTGTGCCTCGAGGCGGTCAGAGGCTCATTCTCAGTGGAGGACATTTCTTTCTTTCTTTTTTTTTTTTATTGCCTTTTTCCTTCTTGTCACTGATGGCGTGGAACCACTTCTACTCATCATTCCCTGTTAATCTGGCCCAGCGATGAAAAAGACCTACTGGGGCCCGCCTGGCAGGTGAAGCATCCAGATGCTAAGCTCCAAGATTAATTTTGCTGGCAGTGGCATCTGGGAGTCAGGTCCTTTTCCTTGGCTTGGCTGGCAGGCTGGGTTAACCCCCTGCACTCCAAAAGGCTCATTCGCTATGTCAAATTAATAGTCCAGTTCTCTTGGCAGGCAGAGCAGCCGTGATGCTTTTTAAATTCAGAAATCTGTATTTAAACATCAGAGCCTTGAAGTTTTATCAGAGCCTTTGTCCCAGGAGGGACAAAAAACAACAGTCCCCAGAGATGATAAGGAGACTGAATGATGTGCGCGCTTTTCGAAGCAACACCTGCAGAGCGGATCCTGAACAGGGGAGGCTGTTGTCAGTGTCCATCAAAGGAAGAAAAAAAGGCAGAGCTTTGGAAGAACTTCCCCACTAAGTGGGAAAGATTCACGGGTGGAAATATTACTACCGAGAGCAACGAGATCCCCCCTCCCCATGGCTGCCACCCCGTGTCACAGTCCCGGCATTCACATTTCACCCTCTTTTCATTGGAATTTGGCTTCTGTTTGGTGAAAGCCTCTTCCTCATCCTTACAAGTCAAGAGGAAAATTTACAATCTGACTCTGCCTTCACGAAATCTTGCCTCCACTGTCGCGGTTTTTGTTGTTGTCCTTGGAAAGTTTACGACTGAGTGTCTGCAAGCAACAGTACTTTTGAAAGGGGCTCTAAATATTAAACTCATTTCAAGTGTGACTTGAGACTCAGGCAGACTGCAGGACTGGTGACAATTTATTACTCTTCAGAAGCCCTAAAGCAGAGTAAATATAGATTTACCCGTGATAATATGAGAACAACAGATCAATTTGATTTTAAGTAAATCCTTCCCCCCCCCAAAGCCAGAATTTGATTAATCTATCGAAGCTTTCTGGAATCACTGGGAACTAATTGAAACATAGATTAGTTCCTCTTCTCACACAGTTAAATGTACCCAACTGAAGAAAGGAATAATCTGAACTTCTTTCCGTTGGTACAGATTGTCATTTTTTCAGTAATCACTTACCCCCAAGTTTAAGTGTCTAGTTTCAAAACAGTTGGAAAGCCTGAGATAATTTACTCATCATGTATGCAGGAAAAACAGCCTCATCCAACAGTTCCGTAATGGAATTCTGAGACTCTGTATCCAGCTCTGACCCCCGTCTATGTGCATAGAACTGCTCCCAAGGACCCAGTACCGCTCATCCAATTCAATCTGTTTGTGTCCTAAGGATAGAAAAGCCTTCCAAATTCCAGAGAGATGCAGTAATACTTCAGCGTCATGAAAATGCAACTAGCACTTTGAATTTGCAGGCTACTTTTTGCTCTGAGTCTCTCAGAGAATGTTTGAAACATTTATGCATTTCACAAATGTTTTTTGACTAGTAGAGAGCAGCTTGGTTTTACAGGCAGGAAATCTGAGAAACAGACAGGGTAGGGACATACCTAGCAGTACAAAGAAAGTCAGTGTCACAGTGGTCTAGATGTAAAATATCTGTTGGATCAACTGATACCCAGGATACATAAGAACTCAAGGTTGTAAAAACTTTACAAAAGAGTGTGGTGTTAGTGACCTAACATTTCATGTTTTCAAGATGTTTCTATTTAAATTCTTACATTTGGTGCCTGAACAATTCTAGGATAAATATTTGATTCTGTTTTTAGGTGAGGAAACTGAAGAACAGAAAGTGACCTTCTCATGTCACCTAGTACACTGGTATCTCTGAGGTATCTGAGTCTGGGGCTAAGGTCTTTTAAATCATTGCCCACTATTTTTCCCCCTAGTTTGGGACCCCAACATAGTTGATACAGCAAGTTGAGAAATGGCTTTTCTTTTTGGAAAATGGTTGATGGTTTCATGCAGTTTTTTAGCAAGGGAACTTAAAAAATAAGTTGTTTTGTTTTTCAGCAGTGAGACTTTAGTTCCATTTGCATTCATAGACTCTGACAGTTAATTCACTGTTTTTCCAAGGATCTGACCATTATTTTGCTTATTTTAAGTGAGAGTAGCGACCATGATATTGACTCCACTAGGTCAAAGTATTGTAAAATATTTGTATAATGGCAAAGTCTTCATATTTAGGCCCAGTTTTCACTTTAGAGAACTGGATAAGCATTCTTTTGTAAGGTTATTCTTGAGAGTTATTTTCTGTAAGTGCCATCAAGTTGTGACTCCATTCATATGAGAAAAAGATTGCTCTATGCACAAATATGCATACGTGATATGTGCGGTATATTCCTGTGTGTCCTGAAAGTCTTATTGGTTTTTAATATTACTTAATAAAATTGAATATGAGTTTTTTATTTTTCTATTTATTTAATTTTATTTTAAAGTGGGAAAAGAAGATGATTTACTGTAGAGAAGAACAACATGATGTGTGGCAAATGTCAACCTGGAAAGCTACCCTCCACAGCATACTGATTTTAATTTAATTCATTGACCTATTATCCATACACTAATCTAAACCCTTTAAGATTTTTTAAATTAAATCATAGCTGTGTACATTACTGCATTTATGGGGTACAATTTTCTAATTTTATATATAATTTGGAATGCTTACATAAAACTGGTTAACATAGCCTTCATCTCACTTAATCGTTGTGTTAAGACATTTATCCTCTACTCTTAATAAATTTGACATGTACCCTTGCAATATGCCAATAGGTGAGGTCCCACCAATTATCCTCCCTCCACTCTGCCCCCTCCTGCTCCTCTTCCCTTCTACATTCTGAGCTATAGTTGTGTTTAACATTCATATGAAAGTGTGGAGTTTCATAATCATACTGAGTACATTGGATACTTTTTCTTCTATTATTTAGATATTTTACTAAGAAGAATATGTTCCATCTCCATCCATGTAAACATAAAAGAGGTAAAGTCTCCATCCTTTTTATGTCTGCATAATCTTCTATGGTATACATACACCACAATTTGTTAATCTATTCATGGGTCATTGGTCACTTGGGCTGCTTCCATGACTTGGCAATTATGAATTGGACTGCAATAATTCTTGTGTAAATACTTTTGTTGCAAAGTGATTTTTAGTCATCTGGATATATACCTAGTAGAGGAACTGCAGGATCAAATGGCAGATCTACTTTTAGTTCCTTGAGTGTTCTCTAAATTTCTTTCTGAAAGGAACTTAATAGCTTGTATTCCCACCAGCAGTGCAAAAATGTCCCTGTCTTTCCACATCCACACCAACATCTATAATTTTGGGATTTTGTGATGTGGGCTACTCTTACTGGAGTTAGATGATATCTCAAAGTGGTTTTGATTTGCATTTCTCTGATGATTAAAGATGATGAGCAATTTTTCATGTGTCTGTAGGCCATGCACCTGTCTTCTTCAGAGAAGCTTCTGTTCAAGTCTCTTGTCTACAATGAAAAGGGATCACTTGTTTTTTTTTCTTCTTAATTAGTTGTATTTTTCTGTGGATTCTAGTTATAAAACTTTTGTCAGAAACATAACCTGCAAATATCCTCTCCCATTCTGAGGGCTGTCTGCTTGCTTTACTTACTATGTTCTTGGCTGTTCTTGGCTTAGTTTGATCAGAGTTTTTTAAGGTCTTATTTTGCTTTGTAAAATAAATAATAGGCCCAGGTGGATTTTGTTCTGCTATAAATTTCATCATGATTTTAGGAAATTTCTTCAAATCATGTTGCTGCCCACTTTTGTATGTGAGTTATGGAGTGAAGGATTCACCTTTTTTGTTTTTTTAATAATTTCATCCTGGAATTTCTGAAGTGAGAAAAGTAATTGTTGGATAGAGCTGAAGAACTGTGCATTAACTATTAGTAGGAAGGGAGTTTCAGTGGAAATGTTGACTAATGAATTTTTCCTAGTGAATTATGAGGCCTGTAACCATGACTTATCAGTTGACTTCTCCATCAAATTTAGTTAACTGACAATTTCTACCACTATTAATCCCTGGCTGGGGTTCAGTGCTTTGGATTAAAGCTCTGTCCCATATACAAGAAATAAAACATGTAGTCTACTTTGAGAAAGATTATGGCTCAAGGTATAGGCATGGCTAGGCCTTTGTAGGCCAACAACTCAGAGAGATGTACAAACTCTGAGTTAATTTCCAATGACCTGTGTGCTTTGAAATCTCTACTTCACTAAAATTTGTTAGAAGTATTTGGGTTAAATTAAGCTGCCTAAGTGAGCGAATAAAATTGGAGAGCAGATCCTAAATCATAACCCGCCTCCTCACCTCCTGCCAATTCTCTGAGGGCATTGATGATACATTGCAGGAAACTGGCAAGTCACATCATTACGAGAACAGCTCTGCCTTGCTAGGTTATGGCGACACTGAAGAAATGAGGGATCCACCTTGTTTATGGGTTAGAACCAGGACTATGTGGGTATGTCCCTCCTATGTTTTAAGAGCCAGGTTAAATGTACCTGCTTTGCAATCTTTCTCTTACTTTCTTCAATTGTGATTTCTTATCCCTCAGGTCTTGCTTACCATTTTATGTATCTCTCTCTGATGCTATTTGTCATGTTCACTCATGTTTTATGATGATTATACATTAAATTTTCTGTTAGTATTTTAGACTTGAAGACAAGTTTATATGTCTTATTTACTTTGGAACACTAATTGTATTGAATCCTACAGTTTACATACAGTATGTTTTCAATACGTATTTGTTAAATGAATTAGAATGTTTCCATGATAACTAAATTCTTATGATCAAACTGTCCTTCAAAGTGAATTTCATGAGATCCATCCACATAATAAAATTTTATGGTAATCAAATATCAAATGAGATACAGCTATAGATATGCTATAATAGAAACTTTTAGTAAATTTTAACGTGTTTTAAAGACAAATTTAACTTTCTTATTTGTTTTCATTTTAAAACTAGATATAAAGTCTTACGGGGGAAATCGTAACAAGATTGCAAATTTATGGCTGGGAAATGTATTTTGTGGTATATTATTTCTTTTGTTAACTTATTTTTATATTACTTTTTTTTTAAAACCCATGTTGCCATTATTATTGTTTTGGCGAAGTCTTTTTGTACAGGAGAAATTTCTGAAAATCATACATTTTACAGAAAAAAATAATTTTCTAATTAAATAAAAAGTGAACCTTTTAAAATCAATATTGGGCTGAAAGGTGGAAACTTAATGATTATATTCAATGAGAGAAGAGAATTATGATCCCACAAGAGCAAAACACAGATTTTACGGGGAGTGGGAAGTAAGTTATAACCGCCTATTTTCTTTGTGTAATTTTCTATAGCTATAACTTAGACTTACAGTCTATTCAGTGTGGCATAAATTATTCCATGTTAACAAATTACTCAAAAATCTCAGTGGTTTACACAGACTACATTTGTTTCTCACTCATGCTACATGTTCAGTATAGGTATGTCCCATTTTCTTCACTATCTTTACTTTTTAAAAATCTAATATGTCAAAAGACAAGACCACTACTCAATATTTGGGAAAAAAAACCCTGAAGGCTGAATTTATTGCTTATTTAAGTGAGGGAAAGCTAGGTGGCATATACTCTTTACGGAAAGCAGGGATGGATACTTTATAGGGCTTTGGGGAAGGGTAGGTTTGGGGACTGTCTGACTTACAGGACGGAAGTGTGTTCCCCGCTGCTGCAGAAACATGGTTACTAGGGTGAGATACTTGCTGAGTCATTGACATTCAGTGACTGTTTCTTTTGTGAGTTTATTCTTAACTGGATAACATTTAAAAGCGAAAGGCAGTCCTTGATTGGCTGATATTCTTGAGTCGATTAGGGTGATTATTATTACCATGCCTATAGACCTATCATTGATTGAATAGCTTTAAGGAATTTGAGTGTTTACTTTATAGTTTGGTTGCCAGTCTTTTTCTAGTAGCATGGAAACTTTTGCTATTTCATTTTTCCACAGCAGCCAGAAAAGAGATGATGGTGGAGCTATGTGAAAGCTTTTACATTTTCTATTTAGAAGTGACACATGTCACTACTGTTCACATTTTATTGGTCAAAGAAAATCACAGAGACAAGCTTAATAGCAGTGGATAGAGGAGGTACAATCAACCCACAGGGAGAGGCAGCAAATATTTCAAGGAATAATAGGATCTACTACACAGGTAGAAGTTATCACTGAAGGGAAATGCAGTGTTCTTACATTAACAGAGACGGTGTAATGTCTCTTTAAAAATATAGCCAAGCATTATTATATGAAAAAAATACCCATTTCTGGTTTGTTTTTAAGAAATATCTTCTTGTAAGTGCCTTCATTCGTGGCACTGGAGACTCAATGATAGCCAGAAAGTCCTGTTCATAAATGTCACAAGTTGTTTTTGATGTATCCCTTCCGTTGTAAATTCGAAGGGGCAAGAATGTCCTCTGTAGATCATCTTTATGTGCGATCTCATCTGACTTGCAAGAAGAAAACCATGACCGGGGAACACAAAGTCACATGTAGCTGCAAGACCAATTCATTAAAACACCATTTTGATCATCTGACATAAAATTCCCTGAAAGTTTATCTTCTCTGGACTGGCATTTCTAGTTTTATTTATTTATTTTTTAAAATCTCCTATTACAAACATCTCTGAGAATGACTTTGATAATAAATTCTACTATTATCCTTTAGTTTTGAAGGATCTTAAAAAGTGTTTTTGCATGCAGTTATTCATGTAGTATCACACAAACCTTTGCTTTTTAGTTAAAGTTGAAGTGAGTACCGAACAACCCAACATGGAGGCTCAGAGACGTTCAAGGTTCCTTTTACGCAATGGAAGTAGAAGCTAGGACTTGCCTCAGGTCTAATGTGCTTATGTTACAGCTCGTCTGTTGAGCCAGACAAGTTGAACGACTTGTTATCCTCCCTCAGTGCCTCTTGTGGTAGTTGCTTTTTGCCTTTAAACATGTGATCCCATCCTTCCCTGGGTGACCCACGTTGGTCATAACTGGGCAGTGGCACATGCTGTTTTATCTAGGTTGACAAGCTGACAAGACTTGATGATATTGGGCAAACTTGATCACTTAGCTGACCATTTGATTAAGTTTGGGCCATTAGATATTTTTCTGACTTTTATTTCAGAATATTTTGAAAGTATAGATTAATACAATTTCCCCAAATTCCAGACCTTTGCTAAGCCCATGGACCCTTCAGTTTCTATACAAGCCTGAGGATGTTTCCAGTCGTCTAGATGATGTAACTGATAGCCAAGCATAAGCATGTGTATCATAATGGTGATGATGATGATGACATCTGCTATCTGGTGACCCCTCATTCTGTGACTTGGGCTGCAGTTTGCACATCTTATCCTCTTTACTGCTTGTCCCAATAGTACATATGAAATATGAACTATGTTGTCTCTTTTACAGATGCAGTTTGCACCACAGGAAATGCTAAATTTGGGATTCGAATCCAGGAAGGGCCAACACTTTTAAACCCAATACACTCTGTCTTTTATAGCGATAAACATGCAAGAGTGTGTGTGTGTCCCTGCACATGCTGTTTGTAACAGGGAAAAGCAGGAAGATTAGGAAGAAGGAATCCAATAGGTCATCTGAGGAGGTACAGTGTCAGTGCTATAATTGTGGTGTACCTGTAACTCTGCCATATAAAGTAGCATTTAATAAACTGGGTGGCGGGGTTTTTCGGTTTTATCCGATGTTAATCATTACCATCTTGATGCAGCTATCCTTGCCTGATATAAAGCCACTTCTCCACACTTTCTGCCCTCGCCTTTCCCCTGAATTGTTTTGGACTGCTTCTTTCCAGAGCACAAATTGCTGAACCATCCAGTCTTCGCATGGTGTGCTGCTAATATACTCAAGACACCACTATGTGAGTTTAAATTACCCTATGCCAATAAAATACTCACTCTCCATGTCAAATAATGTGTGGAAGAAACATGTTTCACTTCCACTTATGGGTGGACATGATGTATTGGCTCTCTACACACAGCACTTAGCATAACAAAACACAGTTTTCAGATAAACGACTATTGTATTCTCTACATTCATCTTCCCTACATTTTTTTCCCTCAAAAATGTATGAAATGTGTTTTGTTATTGGTTGGCACTTGCAGGTTGGTTTCTTTTAGGATGAACAGGTTTTAGATTTTTGAGCAGAACAATGAAAGAAACACTGTGAAACCTGCCTTCTGCCACAGCCCAAGGGGATGGAACAAAGTCAGTTGCCTGGTAGAAGTGGTCTTCAGCTAAAGGTCGAAGAAAATTGTCCTAGAGGCTTTGAGATTAGCTTCAAGTGGCTTTTTTGGGTAGGGGGCTGACCTTACGAGAGTTAGACAGGAAAAAATAATATTCTAAAGCCAATGCTTTTTGTTCCCTCTGACTTTTTTTTTTTTTTTCATTTTCAGACATGTGAAGTGCTGACTCATCTGCAATCTTTTGCTTCTTCATTAGATTATACAGAGGTGTGGACTAAGAGATATATTGTCAAGAAGTTTATAATGGAGGGGTATCAGATGATGCCCCTCAAAATTTGCCACTTTGGCATAAGGATTATTTTGAATTAAAGATATTTGAAAAATAACAAATGCAATAGGGCATTCTAACCTCTCGTTTTCTTCCTAAAAATAGATTAAAACATCAATGTGAAAGATGCCCACCCTATATGGAGAGAAAAAAAAATATTCAATGGAGAGTCATAGCTCAGAGAATTCTGTACAAATAGATTTTTTTTTAACATCAGGTGACAGCGTGAATGTGGTCCCCCACTATCACACATTATCCAGTCAAGTTCCCCACATTTGGAGAAATCTAGGGGTCAGCACATCCAGAGCGCAATGGATAAGCCTTGCCCTGAGAAAACTGCCTTTGTGATTATGGTATTCCCCCTGCCAGGGAAGTCAAACACATCTTATTAAAATCATTCTTTTTTTCTTCCAGCCTCCCCACACAATTCAGTTACTTTCCCACAATTACCTCTCTTTGTTCAAACTAATATAAAAGCATTTGGATTTTGTCACTTCTTTGGGTTTTCATTTCCTTGTGAGGGCTCCCTTGTCACATAAACCTTATATGCTTTTTTCCTGTTAATCTAGCTCATGTCAATTTAATTCTCACTCCTAGCTGGGACCATAAGAAGGCGGAGGCAAATGGTTTCCCTCTCCTATGGCAACAATTTGGAAGAAGTTAAAAGGTGTATCCCAAGGTGGCTACCACAATTACCATGAGTGGGGTGGCTTAAAACAATGGAAATTTCATCTCTCACAGTTCTGAAGGCTGTAAGTCCTCACTCAAAGTCTGAGCGAGAGCATGCTCTGTCTGAGCTTCTAGGGGATGCTCCCTGCCTCCTCCTAGCTTCCAGTATTTGCTGGAAATCCTCGGAGTTCCCAGCTGGGCTTGTAGATTTGTCACCCCACTCTCTGCTTCTCTTGTCACTGGGTGTTCACCCTTGTGTGCCTATCTGGATCCAAACTTCTATTTCTTTTTTGGGGGGGTATGGGGAAAGAAAGTAGGATTTATTGGTAGGAACAAACGAGGGGGCAGCACAGTGGAAGTCCCCATGCGTGCAGGCCCACCACTTGCCAAGGGGGCCACAAGGGGGGACATATTTGACCCCACAGCCATCTTGATGAGCCACTTCTCACCTACCATGTCTTCAAATTCATCTGCATTAAACTTGGTAAAACCCCACTTCTTAGAAATGTGATTCTTCCGGGCCAGGAAACTTGAACTTGTCCCTGTGTAGGGCCGCAATCACATGTTCCTTGTTGTGCAGTTTGGCGCAGATGGACGTGATGACTTGGCCAATGTGAGCTCTGGCCACCATGCCCTGGGGCTTTCTAAAAGCATGGTGAATACCTGTCTGGAGCTTGGCCTGGGGACAGCACAAGGTCTAACATATGGACATGTATCAGAAAGGAATGTCTCCAAGGTCCCCTAGAGCAACCCAAACAAGCAACATGCTGCGACATTACCAAAGAGGTTGCTGTTTGCAGCCATTGCACACCAGTCCCCCAAGAGGAAAGGAGCATGGTCAGCTTAATTAGCTGCAGACAAATTTCCTTCTTCGTACAAGGATTCCAGTCATTGGCTTAGTGTCCACTCTTATACTGCATTATCTACAAAGACATTATTTCCTAATAAGGTCACATTCTCAGGTACTGAGGATTAAAACTTGAACATATGTGTTTGAGAGACATGATACTACCCATTGCAAGAGGCAAAGCTACATAGTGCAAAAAGCCTAGATTTGGAGCAAAGGTACAACAAAGTATTGGCTTAGTGGGAGGAGGTGGTAGTCAACGCTCTTCATCATTTCCAGCAGCCCTCCTGCCGATTTCTTTTAGGTGAAGTATTGAGCTTTTATCAATGCTATTCTAAATGATATACAAATGCAGTTTTCAGAAAAATCTACTAGTTTCTTTTCCCAATCTGTCAGTCCAGAATCCTTGCAGGGTAGAAATTCTGGAGCCGCTGACTTGGAATCAGAATAGTTAGTTGTAAACTCCACCATTTCTTACCAAATGTCTGTATGATGAGAGAAATTACAGCTCCATCTATCTAGTTAGATTAAATGATATAATAATACTATAATAATAAGATGTGGAGTGGGCATTTTTATTTTGCCTCAGAATTGGCAACCATATCCTATAGTTACAGTCTAAGAAATATTTTTAAAAACTTTGTTTTTTAACAAAGTATGAGCAAAAAGTGGAAACCTAATTAATACATGTATATGTAAAAATAAAAAAATGGCAAAAAATACTTTGTTTAAAACAAAACATCAAAATTGAGCCCACTTTTTGTTAAATGCACACTTCAAATCTGCATTGCTGTTCCAAGTCATTGCCAATATCATATCCCATAAACTCCCATGTCCTTACCACCGAAGCACAGGACTGGTGAAAGGATGGGAGGGGGAGAGGAGAATTATCTGAATGCGTGTCTAGGGGAGTGGGCAGTGCTATGACATTTTGTTCTTTCTGTCGTCAGTTGCTTTATATCTGGCAGGAAGATTGCAAAGTAATATCACTGCTCTGCCCTTTGTAATCACATCCTTTACTTTTTGACTTTTCAGATTCTTCTAATGGCAGATGGAATCCTTTCTTTGCATTTCATATACAGATTGGCTCTGTGTCTTGCTTTGGGCCATAGAATATCAAAAAGTGAGTTCTGAGTACCTGGGATACTTTCACACTCTTTCTTTAATCCAGCCCCCACCTGAAAACAAGCTCAAGCTGACCCCTCGGAGGATATGAAGGGCATGTGGAGTACAGGAGACCTGAGTTGTCCCAGATGGAGCCATCATAGACCAGCTGTTTTCCAGCTGACTCATCAGCTGACTACAGATGCTTAAGTGATTCCAAATGAGTTCACCTGAGTCTCAGATAGATTGGCTGAAATGCCTAGACGCCCTTAGACTTTTGAAAATAATAAATGATGGTTGTTTTAAATCACTGTGTTTTGGAGAGTTTTGTTATGCAGCAATATCTAAATGATACAGAAATTGGTACTGTATAAGTAAAATGTTGCCATAACAAAATCCCCTAATATGTTTCGCTGCTTAGTAAGAAGGTAGGTGGAGGTTGGAAACAATCACAATCTTTGTTTGCAGGAGCAAAACTTGTGTTAAAATGTGGCCTGTGGTAAAGAGGAAGATAGAAACTGTTGCTAATGCACTTTTGGACCTAACCAAGTTGATCTCCAGGGAAATAATTGTTAAGTTTTGTCTGGTTGCTCTTAGCTGCATATGATAAGGAAAACTTAAAAAAGAGATCAGCTAAAGAAAGAAGTGTGCACTAATTTGCACACAGAAATGCAAAGGGAATATTTAGAGGGAATATAGGAGGCTTTCTTCATTGGAAAATAAAATTATTTCTTATCTCCAATCTCTTTTGCCACTGAAAGTAACATAAGCATGGATACAAAGATCAAATTAGTGTCTTCAAGGGTCTTCCAGTTGGGACCATGGTAGAGCAGCTAACCCCACCACAGCAGCTCACTGGCTGAAGGTAAATGGGGTCTCCAGCTGAAATGAACTGGAGCTTTACCCAGGTCAGCAGAACTCTACAGCTGGTTCTAGACATATGAAAAATAATAAACGCTTGTTGTTTTAAGAGCATCACACATTTGTATGGTTTCTGATGCACTGATAGTTAACTAACACGCTGCTTCTCTTAGTCTGTGTATAACAAAAGACCTGAGGCTGGGCATCTTATAAACAATAGAAATTTATTTTTTACAGTTCTGGAGAGCGAAAAGTCTAAGTTAAGGCAGGTTTGGTGTCTGGTCTCTGCTTCCAAGATGACACTTGTTGCTGCATCCTCCAGAGACAGCAAACTCTGTGTCCCCACCTGGTAGAAGGGGCAGAAGGGAATGCACCCTCTTCCTCAAGCCCTTTCCTGAGGGATCTAATCCTGTTATTCATGAAGACTTTGCTCTTCTGACTTAATCACCTCTTAAGGGTCCTACCTCTTAATGCTATCATACTGGCGAGTAAACTCAACATGTCAATTTTGGGGGACATTCAGACCACAACACTACCTAAACCAAGCAAGGGAAAAAGGTCCAACCACATCATCCATCTACAGAGTCTGGGGATGCCCATGACTGTGGACAATTAGCCTGTGTTCTATCACAGGAATTCTCTTATGCAGTGGGCTTACTCATCTGCTTCTGTGCCTATGGAAGTTGTTATTGTAACCAAGAGGGCTTTTCTGGCTACCAGGCTAGTTGTCTCTTTCCCCCAACCACCAGTGATTGTTGATAATGTGAACCACTGGTAGAAGTTGAGCCATGTTAGAAAACTCAATGTTGTGGCCTCCTTGTATACCTCAGGGAGGTAAATAGTAAGTAGATGCTGAGGGGAGAGTCAGCAGCAGATGCCTCTACGCTGAGGGCACCAGGGCCCAGTTAGCTGGAGAACAGTGAAAATCAGCTGAAGGACTCTGCTTCTTGGCCTTCCATCTTTCTTCTGTGTTTTCAACAAGGGAGAAGCTAAAACCAGAAAGCACCGTTGGAGGCATAATGAGCAGATCATACTCATTCCTGACTTAAAGCCCTTGGTTTTTAGGAAAAAAAAAAAATGAGATTAGAGTTTTAAACCACTCTTGGTTATATTTTTATGGCTGAAAGTCAGAAAGTGACTCTGAATCTATGGGATCTGTCTAAGATATCTTTAATGAACAGAAAAGATTTGACAGGGTTTGGAGGAAAATAAAGTGTTTCAAGTATATAACTGAACAAGTCAAAATTGTTCAGTAGAATGACTTTAAATAGCTATTATACCACACATTTACATCTGTGCTTTGTGAAAAGTTTCTCATACATGTTAGTATATATTCATCAATAAAAACACTTAACATTTATTTGTTTTATAAACTATACAATTCTATAAAAATGATACATTCTATCGATTACAACTTCAAATATTGGTTTCTATATATTCTATTACAGAAGAATTTATGTAAGTTGATGACCCAAGGGACTACAACAAACTGATCAGCATACACAGGTGGTCAACATAAGGAACTCCCATTGAGTACTTGTGATCTGTGTCTAGTCCTATGAAAACTAGGTCCACTTAAAGAGGTGGCCAATATAGGGAGGTGACCAACTACTGATTTTTTTTTTTTTTTTTGAGACAGAGCCTTAAGCTGTCGCCCTGGGTAGAGTGCCGTAGCATCACAGCTCACTGCAACCTCCAATTCCTGGGCTCAAGCGAGTCTCCTGCCTCCACCTCCCAAGTAGCTGGGACTACAGGCACCCGCCACAACGCCTGGCCATTTTTTGGTTGCTGCTGTCATTGTTGTTTGGCGGGCCCGGGCTGGATTCGAATCCGCCAGCTCAGGTGTACGTGGCTGGCGCCTTAGCCCGTTGAGCCACAGGCGCCGATCCTGGGCACATTATTAAGAATTAGTCTTTCTGGGCTCGGTGCCTGTGGCTCAACAGGCTAAGGCACCAGCCAGCCCGGGCCCGCCAAACAACAATGACGTCTGCAACCAAAGAATAGCCGGGCGTTGTGGTGGGCGCCTGTAGTCCCAGCTACTTAGGAGAGGAGAATCGTTTGAGCCCAGGAGTTGGAGGTTGCTGTGAGCTGTGATGCCATTGCACTCTACCTAGGGTGACAGCTTAAGCCTCTGTCTCCAAAAAAAAAAAAAAAAAAGAATTAGTCTTTCAGTTTTACTTTATTTATTTATTTATTTGAGACAGAGTCTCATTTTGCTGCCCTCCGTAGAGCACCATGGTGTCATGGTGTCACAGCAACCTCAAACTCTTGGGATCAAGAGATCCTCTTGCCTCAGCCTCACAAGTAGCTAGGACTACAGATGCTCACCACAATGCCCGGCTACTTTTTTAGAGAAGGGGTCTCACTCTTGCTCAGGCTGGTCTTGAACTCCTGAGCTCATGCAATCCACCTGCCTCAGCCTCCTAGAGTGCTAGGATTACAGGAGTGAGCCACTGTGCCTGGCCATTCAGTTTTAAAATACAAAATGAAAATATATGACTTTTTCAAATGGCACAAAATCTTCCGATTTTCATTTTATGTGTATTTATTCTTACTTTATAATGCTCCTATTTTGTAATGTATTCCCAGAAATGTAAGTCTTTAGCAACAACCAGAATTTGTTTCAGGCTGGGCGCCTGTACTCAATGATTAGGGCGCTGGCCACATGCTCGGGGCTGGTGGGTTCAAACCCTGCCCGGGCCTGCTAAACAAATGAACAAAAAATAGCTGGGCGTTGTGGCAGGTGCCTGTAGTCCCAGCTACTACAGAGGCTGAGGCAAGACAATCGCTTGAGCCCAAGAATTTGAGGTTGCTGTGAGCTGTGACGCTGCAGCACTCTACCGAGGGTGACAAAATGAGACTCTGTCTCAAAAAAAAAATCCTTTCAATTAAGTTTTGTAATTTAGGGCTATATTTCAAAAGAATTACTTCATTTTGTTGCATGAGAGATTAAACAGAAAAAGCTAGAGACCTTATGGAGATTTTGATTTTCTTTTTTTACTACTAAAGCAGTTTTAAATAGTTTATAGGTATCAAAATCAATTTGATCTAACACAATATATGGCATAAGGAATTTGATCTTTAAATGAGTTAGTATTTTCGGTAGTTTATATGTTTATAATATACAATATAATACATTATAATTAAAAATACATATTTTACTTGTTACATAGTTAAATTTTTTTTTAATTTCTCCAATTTTTTTTTTTTTTGAGACAGAGCATGCCGTGGCATCACAGCTCACAGCAACCTCCAATTCCTGGGTTCAAGCAATTCTCCTGCCTCCGCCTCCCAAGTAGCGGGGACTACAGGTACCTGCCACAACACCCCCAGGCTATTTTTTGTTGCAGCCATCATTGTTGTTTGGCGGGCCTGGGCTGGATTTGAACCAGCCAGGTTCAGGTGTATGTGGCTGGCGCCTTAGCCGCTTGAGCCACAGGCACCAAGCCTCTCCATGTTTTTTTTTATTTTGCCCCTTCCATCCTGTGATTCTCCAAATTTTAAGTCAAAACTGTTGTAAGAGCTTTTGTCTTCCAAACTTGGTAATAATGATGATGATGACAATAAAATTCTTGACATATTTTAAAAGTTTAACTTCCAAATTTAGTTATATACAAAGAAAATGTGGTAATTAAGTATTTTTAAATGGTTGAATATTTTTCAAGTTACAACAAAAATACTCATGTTTAAACACAAGGACTGATGCAATGACTGTTTGCCAAAAAGTTTTCCAGGATTCTAGATTTATAAACCATTCTCCTTTTTGTTCAAAATGTTTCTGGAGGCCAGGTATGGTGGATCATGTCTGTAAGCCCAACATTCTGGGAGGATGAAGAAGGAAGATCCCTTGATCTCAGGAGCTAGAGACAAGCCTAAGCAAGAGCAAGAGCACATTTCTACTAATAAAATAGAAAAAGTAACCTGGCAAAGTGGTGCCTGCCTATAGTCCCAGCTACTTGGGAGGCTGAGGCAGGAGGATTGCTTAAGCCCAGGTGTTTGAGGTTGTTGTGAGCTAGGCTGAAGTCACATCACTCATAGCCTGGGCACAGATTGAGACTCTGTCTCAAAAAAAAAAGAAACTACTTTATAGAATATAGTTTATCTTCTGTTGACAGTAGGACATGAACAGGAACCACAGCCTCAAGGCCCTTTTTAGACCTCTCCAAATGGGTTATGAGGGTGTTCTGGTTATCACTGTTTATTATTAGGGTAAATTGAGGCCTCTCCTTAAATTCCTCTTTGCAGTAAATCCTTTCTGATGGGATATCTCACAGAATCATAAGCAAGTGAATGCCAAACAGAAAGCAAAAAAATCTCTTTTTCTCATCAAATTGGTGTTGAGGTAAACCAGGTCTCACTTGAGGGATTCAACTCATTTGAATAGCTAATTGAATTTGCATACTTTGTAACTGGATACTAAAGGCCAATGAGGATTATTATCAAATTTTGAAACTCATGCTGCCACTGCCATCTGAGAGGCCATCATCAAATAACTTTAATTTTGTTGATGAACTATGTAGGTTGCACTTATACATTTAAAACACAGTTTAAAAAGCTGATGAGTTCTTAGCTGGGCGTTGTGGCAGGCACCTATAGTCCCAGCTACTTGGAAGGCTAAGGCAAGAGAATTGCTTAAGCCCAAGAGTTTGAGGTCGCTGTGAGCTGTGATGCCACGGTACTCTACCAAGGGGCGACATAGTGAAACTCTGTCTAAAAAAAACCCAAAACTTGATGAGTTCTTTGAATGGCATTCCCCCCCCCCCCACCCCCACAGGCACCCACCACAACACATGGCTATTTTTATTTTATTTATTTATTTTTTTTGAGACGGAGCCTCGAGCTGTTGCCCTGGGTAGAGTGCCATGGCATCATAGCTCACAGCAACCTCCAATTTCTGGGCTCAAGCGATTCTCCTGCTTCCACCTCCCAAGTAGCTGGGACTACAGGCAGCCGCCACAATGCCCGGCTATTTTTTGGTTGCAGCTGTCATTGTTGTTTGGTGGGCCTGTGCTGGATTCGAACCTGCCAGCTCAGGTGTATGTGGCCGGCGCCTTAGCCGCTTGAGCCATAGTCCCCGAGCCCACCCAGCTATTTTTAGAGATGGGTTCTCACTCTGGCTTAGGCTGGTCTCAAACCCATGAGCTCAGCCAATTCGCCTGTCTCGGCCTCCCAGAGTGCTGGGATTACAGGTGTGGGCCACTGTACCTGGCCTCGAATGGCATTTTTTTTTTCCAATTTTAACTGGGGCCAGGCTTGAACCCACCACCCTAGGTATATGGGGCCAGCACCCTACTCCTTGAGCCACAGGCGCTGCCCTCAAATGGCATTTTTTAACAACTGAATATTGTAAATAAAAATGATAGTAAATCCCATTGCAAGACTTAACATTTTATATGTAAATATAGCCATATATGTACATTAAAAATACACAAACATAGAAACTAAAGATAAGATCAAACGTATTTTAAAATGTCTTGCTAAACATGATGACTATATGCTATCATTAGTTAACATGTCACATCAACACACTCTTTGTAAAGGTTCATTGTGCTCATTGTGGGTCCAGATCCAATATTTCAGTCTTCTTGATTTGGGGGGAGGTGGAGTTTGGCTATTCCCATGATTAGGTCATCACCTGGTAATGTTTCTGATAAAGAATTGATAGCACTTCTATTTTCTTCTTGTTTGCTTGTTCATGCATAATTAGTATTTTTTTTTTTTTTTGAGATAGAGTCTCGCTTTGTCACCCTTGGTAGAGTGCTGTGGCATCATAGCTCACAGCAACCTCAAACTCCTGGGCTTAAGCAATCCTCTTGCCTCAGCCTGCCAAGTAGCTGGGACTACAGGTTCCCACCACAACGCCTGGCTATTTTTAGAGATGAGGTCTTGGTCTGACTAAGGCTGGCTGTGAACTCAGGCAATCCACCGGTCTCAGCCTCCCAAGTGCTGTTTTACCCACCGCACCCAGCCTCAGTGTTAGTTCCAATTAGGAGTTTCTTTGTAAAAATACATTAAAGCCACTTATCTACTTCATGAAAGTGTCCAGTTAAAACTAATAGATAATCGGCTTGGCACCTGTAGCTAAGTGAGTAAGGGCGCCGGCCCCATACACCAATGGTAGTGGGTTTGAGCCCGGCCCAGGCCTGCTAAACAATGACAACTGCAACAAAAAATAGCTGGCCATTGTGGCGGGCGCCTGTAGTCCCAGCTACTTGGGTGGCTGAGGCAAGAGAATCGCTTAAGCCGAAGAGGTGGAGGTTCCTGTGAGCTGTGACACCACAGCACTCTACCGAGGGGGCAACATAGTGAAACTCTGTCTCAAAAGAAAACAAACAAACAAAAAACTAGTAGATAATCAATTCCAAAAACCGAGCACATATAAAGTGCAGTCTGTAGCACCATTTTGTTCTCTCCTTTGGAGGGTAGAACTCTTACTTTCATTTCAGCACAACTTATCACTATTCTGTGTGACCACTTAGATATCCAGCACATGAGAACCACCCCCACCACTGTGAATCTGTATATTAAACATTAGTAAAATGTAGTTCATTTTCATTAAACATGAAAAAAAATAAATATCAATTTAAGTACTTTCTTTTCTCACCCCAGTGGCTGACGGTCTTGCACATTCCCTAAGGTGTAGACATCTAGGGGACCACCGTGTTAGAAATGAGTCCATTCTCTCAAATCACATTTTAATTTAATTTTTTGTTTTTTCACAATCACATTTTTTTTTTTTTTGAGACAGAGCCTCAAGCTGTCACCCTGGATAGAGTGCTGTGGCATCACAGCTCACAGCAACCTCTAATTCCTGGGCTCAAGCGAGTCTCCTGCCTCCGCCTCCCAAGTAGCTGGGACTACAGGTGCC
>CAUYRH010139485.1:0-11235 GCA_963574655.1 Perodicticus potto | reverse complement strand
CATTCAAGAGACTTTCTCATTACTTTGTGAGAACAATTTTGATCCGTATTTAGAAGTTTTCTCCTAACCCTTCAAATATGTACCACAGGTGTGATCCCGCCCTCTATCCTCACTCCCCCCACCCTCCCTCTCCCTCCCCTCCCCTCCCCTCCCTCTCCCCTTTCCCTATTATGAGGCAAATTTATATCTTTCAAGTGTAGGCTACAGCCCACTTATTGCACTTTACTATTTCAAGAGAAATGACGTCTATTCAGCCAGCCGAAAGGTTGAAAGACTAAATGATTAATTACCTTTATTAATCAAAATAATATATTGGGACATTTTCACCGACTGCAACGCTTTTCTCTTTCTCCCTCTCCAGGAAGCCTTCCCGGCTTACCTCTCCCTCGTCTTGGCCTCCAAATGCACTTATGTGGTTTGCTGGTACACGTTTTTACACAGAAGTCTTGAATTCAGGTGCCCTTTGTCCTTGGTTAAGGCGGAAGTATCTGTATTGGGGGGAGTGAAAAAGGAAATGCGGTTCTGGCTGAGGGAATAAATAAGATGTGCAGTCTCTTCCCTCGGGTCTGTGAGGTCCTTGGGAGATTGGGGGGTGTCTCTTACTGGACAGCTTCCCATGTGTTTGTTTGCATCTCTACACAGATCACTGCAGCTTCTGTTTTTGGCAGCCGGTGTTCTAGGCAATGTCACTGTCATGATGGAGCCCACTGGAGTCCTTCACACCAAGTTAGCATCCCCTCTTCACCTGGCCGATGCACCCTGTTCACAGGAGGACAGGAATGGTCCTCGGTAAATTTCTTCCCTTGCATCCATGTTATTACCAAAAGACACCCCACTCAGGGTCACTTGGGCGCCCCTGCTGTACAGAGCAGGTCTGTGCCTGGGAAAATGTCTGTTCAACACCAATCTCGGTTGATCACCAAAAGGCCCAGAGGAGTGTCCCACCTAGAAGAATGCTGAAGTGGCAAGTTTCTATCCAAGAATTCTTTCTGAAACGTGAATCATCCCCTCCTCCTGTGTCTGGTTTGTTGGTACAGGTTTATGCATGGATGTCTTGAAACCAAGTGTCTTCCTTTGGGATTAAACAGAAGTGGCTTCTTGGGGTGGATGCTCAGGGGCTGCAGTTCCAGAGCCCTGGAAATCAATCAGACCTTCCTTCTTTTCCCCAGGTCTACAAGGCCCCTGTGGTTTGGAAGTTGTCTGTTGTTGCCTATTTCCTTTGCCTCAAGAGGGGCACTTTAGCAACTTAGTTTCCTTTTCTTTCACTGGACTGAGAAGCCCCAGTGGGAAAGACCATGTCTACCTGTTCTCTGGCCAGCCCTCCAGGCAGTCCCCTGGATGACTGAGAAGGGACTTCAGGGCACCTTTTCTGAGCCATGCTGGAGTATTCCCTTTCTCTGACTAGCTTCCAGTCATTTGCGTCTTTGGTTCGTTGCCTCAAGGGTGCTAGACTTTGGGCTGGTTGGAAGATTTAGCAGTCTCCTGAGAGGAGGGGTTCTTTTGTGCTTTAGGCGTGGAAAGGAAGGTGTCTGCAATGCTGGCTTTTGGTACCAACATCTCAGTGGGGGAGTGAAACCCTCTTTGAGTTTTAAATAACAATCATGGTTTCTGCAGCTGGGTCTCCTTCACTTAACTAATTTTAAAATTTTAACCATTTCTTTTTGCTATGATTAAATATACACAACATTGTAGCCATTTTTAATGTAACTGAACAGTTCTGTGGCATTAAGGTACTTCATGTGAGTGGATTATATACAATGTGTCCTTTTGTGTCTGGCTAATATCACTTAGTCTGATGTCACAGAAATCCATCTATGCTGTAGTATGTGTCAGAATTTCCTTCGCTTTTAGGGCTGAATAATATCCCATTGTATGGACAGGCCACATTTTGTTTATTCATTTGTCTGTGGACATTTGGGTGGCTTCCACCTCTTGGTTATTGTGAATAACGCTGCTGTTAACGTGGTTGTGGAAATATCTGTTCAAGTTCCTGGTTTCATTGCTTTGGGTATCTACCCAGAGGTGCAGTTGCTGGGTCATACGGTCATTCTGTGGTTGTTTCGAAGAGCCACTCTTCTGTCTTTTACAGCTTCTGCACCATTTTACATTCCCACCAACAGTGCAGGAGGGGTCCAGTTTCTTAGCCAACTCTTATTATTTTGTTTGTTTTTTTCCTTTTTTCTGCTAATAGCCATACCCATTCTAAAGTGTGGAAAGTGCTTCTCGTTTTGAGGAAGCCATGTATCCTCGTGAAGAGCTAATTGCCCAGGGAAATGAGTGGCGGAGTTTGTACACATGGCACTGGAGTTTATGTACATGGCACCCTGACTCTGATGCAGGTATTCTTTCTAAATTAAAAGATTTGGTGATCTAGCCCATTCTGTAGGCCCTAATTATTTGAATTGGAGTTTGTCAAGTGCATTTCGTGCCTGTATCTCGTCTGATCTTACCCTCCACCCGGTGAAATAGTCAGGTGTCATCCCTGTTTTATGGAAGGGACATCAAGGCGCAGGTGAGAGAAGAGACTCAGACAGATACTGACCCAGTAGAATGAGCCCTGGGACCCTAACTCCTGACCTGGCATCCGTTGTGAAGAGTGGGTATTTTGGAAGTGCTGGCGTGGAGAGGGAAGGTTGGGAGGGTGGAGATCACACTATTTACGAGAACTCCAGAGTGAACCCTCTCTGCTCACTTGCCCTGCAGGGTCATATTTTCATATAGATGGTTTGCTGGCAGTGGGCAATTTTTTTTTTAATAGAGAATACTTTTCTGCACAGTTGCGTGACTTGAGAAATGACTTTTTGAGCGCAAAGGTGAGATGTCAGATTTCTGCGGTGACTCCCATGGACAGCCAGGTCAGTGGCTGGGTTAAGCCTGGTTGCCTCCCTGCTAGAGGGTTCTTCCCGAGGTTGAGCCCTGAGCCTCAGTCTGTTCAGCTTGTGACTGGATGTCCCAAGCCCGTGTCCAGCCTCTGGGGGATTAGACCCTTGCAGTAGGTGGTCTGAGTGGCTGTGGAGGACAGAGAGTGTTTGCTCCCAGCCTTTGTTCCCAGGAAGCTCTGTCTTCTTTCAGCCTCTGCACCTTCCACGCCCATGGTCAGAGGAAAGCGGCCTTGAGACCTTGGAGGCACTATAAATGTGAGTCTCTTCTGCTTGTATTTTTTCATCATAAAAATAAAACGTAGCAAGAAACAAAGCTGTTGTCCCTTTGGTTTGGGTGACGGAACAGGGTTGCCCCGTGTGTGGACGCTTGCCTCTGCCCGTGACCCCTACTTATGACTCCTCCTCCTCTGGTTTTAGACCAAACTTGTTTAAGCTGAGGGAAGTTTTTATTTTTTAATCTCAGAGAATTCGTGGCCACTGGAAAGCCAGCTGGGAAATTCAGCTATTTGTGTTTTTAATTAAATTTCTAAGTGGAAACCAGGAGTGTGGTTAACCAAAAAGCTGAAGTGGCTCTGGTTTCTCATTCCACCCTGACTAGTGGGTGATTCAGCCCTTCCTGAAATTGCTTTCCTCGTCACCTTCGACACCTTTGGTGTCCTGTTATTACCCATGTCCCCCTCCTCTGTTCGTCCCACCTCTGGTTGTGCTTGAACTTGGCTCATTTCTGCAAACCCTTTCCCTTGGCCCTTGTTGCTCTGGGCATGTGTCTGTAAGGGGAAGATGCCTGTGTAGCTGCATAGGGCACAGCTCAAACTGGCCGTCCAGTGCCATCGCTTGTCCCCTAGATGCAGGCTGGTTCCTTGTATCATCCCTGTGTAGGGTTCAACAGATACCTTCCCCAACCAGCACCTCTGCCAGTCAGCAGGGTCTGTCAGGAATGAGAGGGAGGCAATTTTTAGGCAAGCTTGGAGAAGATACTTCCAGAATCTTTATTTCCCTTAATCTGCACAGCCCTGCGATGTTATTTATTATCTCTGCCATTACAGGCTCAGAGGCGTTAAGGAATATCCCTAAAGTTTCATACGGAGCTTTCGAGGATGGATCCCGGTTCAAGGTCGAGTCTTGGCAAGTGCCCATTCCTGGGGTCCTGTCTGGCCCCAGGCCCCGATGTTTGTATGACTTTGCACTTGTGCCTGGGCCTATCAGGGGCCCATTCCTCATTCATAAAGGGAAGAGTATTTTTAGGGTTGTCATTTTTAGCTGGAGGGGAATGGACTCTCTAACCAGCTTAAACAATTGAGTCTTTCGGTAGTTCACCTGACGGAGAAGCCAGGCAGCTGTGTTTTCGGGGGATTAGTTGGCTCTATTTTTCTCCGATTCTTTTCCTTCTTCTCCTCTTTTCTATGTGTGATTTCCTTCTTAAGGTTACTTCTCTTCTGAGAAGCCTTTGCAGACCTCCTACTTCTACAGACCCAGGAGGAGAGAGTGGCTTCCTGTTAGCATCCCCGAGGGATGACCCTGGAGCCAGCGCACTGCCCCACACCTGTGCCCAGGAGGTGGGACGCACAGATCAGTCCTGCCTGGTCAGGTGGTTGACACCTGCACCTGTGGGTGGAGACAGCTTCCCTCCCCAGAGCTGCCAGCATTCTGCAGGTGGAAATCAGGGCCCCTGGGAAGCAGAGATAGATGCAGAAAGGCACCGCTGAGTGTCTGCTACGGATGAACTGGACACAGGCACCCCTGTGTCTGCTTCTGGAAGCAGAGAAATAGTTTTTTTTTTTTTTTTTTTATTAAATCATAGCTGTGTACATTAATGCAATCATGGGGTAAGAGAAATAGTTTTGATTACTTGTGTATACCTAGTACCGAGGAGAGTACTCGGGATTGTTCATGCTCAGAAAAGGTGACAAACCAATAAGCCTCAGCAGTTTTCTTTCCTTCTCTCAATCTCCGAACCCGAGAGTCTGCTTTGGCATGAGACATCATCTTCCCTCCACCAGGGAGCTGGTAATTCAGCTCTAGGGTCACTAAACCCATCCTGGCATGAAGAGTTGTCATTGGAATAACAACTTAATGCCTGGAATGGGACCTCTTGCCTGAGATTCCTTCAAAGAAAGCAGAACGTTGTCCTTAATCTTGAGCATCTCTGTATTAATGGCGTTGCTCCCAGTTTATCCTGCGGAAGCAGATTTTGTTCCTCTCCTGGTATGAAAAGCCCAATGACACGAGCCAGGGGTAACGGATTTGTGCAGACGTCTCACTGGGCTCCTGTGGTTGGCAGCCCAGGAGGAAGACAGAGAACCCAGGGAGGCCAGACGGGGAGCTTGTCCAAGAGCAGCCGCACAAGTGGGTTTATTTAGATGGCTCCTTTGTGTTGGCACATTCGTGTGCCAACTTGGAAGCAGAACTTCTGGGTGCTCCATGCAAGAGAGACGGCTTTGATCTCCAGGCTGTTGCTGGAGCTCAAGGTGGGAGACTCTGTTTTGCTTGCTTTGTCCGTGCGTTACACAGGTAGGCTTTGTTTGAGATGCGGTGACTCACGCTCATGGGTTGTGTGAGCTCTGAAAGGAAGCCACGCTGCCCTGGCAGGTGCTGCCCACTGTCCTCATTTGCCATTGTTAGGAAAAAAATCTCATTGTCCTGGCAATAGGTTATGTCTGCCTAACCCTTGAATATGAATACCCTTTTCAGGGAGGCGGTGAAGCAGCAGGAGAGGAGGTGCCTATGTGTTAAAGACCTAGGAAGCCAGGCCAGCTGCGGTCGTTAGTATTGGCCCATTGAACACATGAGGATGCTGAGGCTCCAGAGGTTATGTGATGTGTCCAAACTCACCCCGCTGGTCCGAGGCAGAGCCAGAGTGTGCTCTGCTTGCAATTTGGGACAGGACTGCATCCAGCCAGCTTCCAGCAGCAGGCTTGGGTTCTTGTTTCTCTCGTGGAGCGCTGGGCGTCACAAATGGGGTGGGTTTCACAGTCTCTGTAGCTGCAACTCATGCTTCACTTCTGCCTGCCAGTAACCCAGGGACAGCTTTAACATGGTGTTTCCTCCCGTGCAGACAGAGGGGAGGCCTGTGTCTTTTTAGGAGTGGGGCTAGAAATAGACTTCTCTCTCCTGTACAGATGATCCGTGAGGTCCTTGTAAAGGGAATTCCTACCAGGACTAATGGAAGATTTCACACACTAGAGTTCTCTCTGGTGACGACTGTCACTGATGCTGCCCAGGTTCCTGGCTTTGCTCACCTTCCACCTCTTCCCTTTTGCAGCCTCACATTCCTCTCTGTGGAGGTGGGTTAGAAGCATCAGCAGAGTCGGGTCCAGATGCAGGGCTGTGTGTCTTCAGAACAGCTGTCTGACTCTGTTTACTTGGGAGATGCATGTCAAAGACTCACCCCCCACATCATAAGGCCCTTGTTGAGATCCCAGGGAACGTGCAGTGGAATTTCTATCTCATTTTCCATCTCCTGTGAAGAGTCCGTGTGTGTCTCCCAGCATCCTTGATAAAGAAGTCTTGTGAGGTTGGCTGCGTGCATGTTGCTGGGAAAATGAGAAAGACTGATCCGTTCTCGAGGTATCTATTGCAGTGTGTGTGGGCTTGAGCTCTCGGTGGCCCAGCGTTGCTGTGGGTCCCTTACCCCCGAGCTCCGTTGAGCTTTCAGAGCAGATGTGTGCTAGGCTCACCCTTCTGATGCCATGCCCAGGGAGAGGAGAGACATGCCCCTTGGTGTGCCAACATCACCTTCACAGGGGACCCTCTGGGAGATCCTCACCCCACCAGAGCTGCCCTCCCATCAGCTGCTCTGAGCTTTCTCTTTCCCATTAGAAGAGTTTTCTGATTGACATGATTGGGAGGGTAGAGTGTGGAGCCGTGTGGGGAAATGAGGGTTGGCATATGTCTGAGTCGCAGGTAGACCAGACCATGGATTCCTCCCTCCACATCTTTTTCCTCCCATTCTTGGCTTAAACCCTGTTTCTACCTTAAAGGAAGGGGCTGGCTCCATCCTCCCATTCTTGGCTCTGTCCCCTTGGGCTGTAGTTGCGTCTCTGCTCCAGTGTTGCTGGGTTCCCGCCTCCCTTTTTTTCTCACAAGTGTAGTATTTGGACTGTGGTTACCATCGGCTTAAGTGAGATGCCTCGTGTAGAGGTTGTGTGTGCACTCGAGTGTGCAAGACAAATCTAATGAATGACCAGCCCAGAATCTCTGTTAGCTTGAGTGAGGTGGGGAGGGAGGCGGCGTCCTCGTTCGCCCTTCCTGCCCGGGGTCTGGAGGGGGCTTGTCTCAACCCGCTGCTCTGTGGCCTGAGAGCTGCTCCCTTCCTCCCGGGCTGTGTTTTGGTTTTCTCTCCTTACTCTCTTAATGCACAGTGAGTGATGGAATCCAGGTTAAGTTTGAATAAACCTGACAATGAATTGGGTGCTCACTCTATGCTTGGAAAGTTTTCTTTTTCATCCAATCCTTCTCTTCCCCGAGCTTCCGTAATGCTGACAACCTATAATATTGTATGGTGTGTGATTGTTTTGTGTGCAGGGAACTTTATTCTTCAATATCATCACAGGTCTGCATTCTCTGATCACAGAGCACCTGGCCCAGAGCTGACCTGTTAATGACATAATACAATTGACCCTGATGGCCAGGCGCGGTGGCTCGTGCCTATAATCCTAGCACTCTGGGAGGCTGAGGTGGGTGGATTGCCTGAGCTCATGGGTTTGAGATAAGCCTGAGCAAGAGTGAGACCCCCGTCTGTAAAAATAGCCTGACGTTGGGGCGGCTGCCTGTAGTCCTAGCTGCTTGGGAGGCTGAGGCAAGACAATCACTTGAGTGTAAGAGTTTGAGTTTGCTGTGATCTGTGATGCCACAGCACTCTATACAGGGCAAAGTGAGACTGTCTCAAAAAGAAAAAATACTGTTGACCCTGGAACACTGCAGGGTTAGGGGTGCTGAGCCCCCTCCCTCTGCACAATCGAAAACTGCATATAACTTTAGATACCCTCAAAGACTTAACCAGTAGTAGCCTGCTGTTGACTAGAAGCCTTCTCAATAACATACACAGTTGATTAACACATATGTGATATGTTGTATGTATTATATACTGTGTTCTTATAATTAAGTAAGCTACAGAAAATGGTATTAAGAAAATCATAAGGAAGAGAAACTTTACTGTTCATTAAGTGGAAATGGGTCATCCTGAAGGTCTTCATTCTGGTTGTCTTCACAGAGGGGGAGGAAGGTTGATCCTGATGTCCCAGGGAGGGCAGAGGTGGACAAAAATCTGAGTGTAAGTGCACCTGTTCATTTCAGACCATGGTGTTCAAGGGCCAACCGTATGTACATGGTGACATGACGAGTTGAAGTCACAGTGACCTGCCTCTTGGCTGGTGTGTGGCTGCTGTTACAGTGGCGCCCGGGCAGTGGGGTCCGGCTTAGTAATTCATGTACATCGAGTTGTGAAACCAGCTAGTGCCTTGGCATTGGAGGCTGTCACTGGTCTTTGCTTGGAGTGATCTTGAGAATTGCACGCTCTATCCTCTGTGCCTGGGTTTCCATCCTCAGGAGCCCTGACTTTCTCTTAGCCTCTGCCCCCTAATTAGCCTCGTGGCTTTGGGCATGTGATGCCACACCTTGGTGCTTCAGTTTCCTCTTCGTGTACCTCAGAACTAGGTGATTCCTTGGCTGATTTTAACATGGACAGTGTCTCCTTGTTTCCCTCCCAGTTTTCTGCAGATGTCCAAGGTAGGTAAAGAGAAGTGCCAGATTCTTCTCAGTGCACCTATAGCTTCCGGCATTTTCTTGCAATGTTGCTCAACTTCTTGGAGAAGTATTCAATCAGAAGTGAAATCAAATTATAAAACAGTCTTATCGGGCAGTCTTTTATAAAGCATCATTTGTGATAGCTTGGGATGTCTTTTTTTGTTGTGACTTTATACCCATAGATGAATTAGAAGAATAAACAACCCTCTTTCCCTGGAGGTTTGAGAGAATTTTACTTATTTAAGGGGAACTCTGTTTTCCTCTTTCCAAAGTGCACAGCTGGACTTAAACGGCCTTGAAAGGCTTGGTCTTTTAAGACAATGTGTTAGAGACCCTCCCCTTAGGTAAAAAGGAGATTGTTTTTTGCAGACTGTAAGTTGGCTTCTTTGATCTGGGAGCCGCAGAGCAAACCTCAGTGAGTCCTAGCCTGTGGGGTTGTTGCTAGCCTGGCATCCACTGGGTCTGGAGGCAGAGACAAGCCTTGTTACAACCAGAATTGTTCTGGGAAATGAGACATCCAGCCTCTCTCCCTCTTCTCCTTCCCGCCCTAACCTCCCTCCCCTCCCCTTAGGAAAAAAAAAATTCCTTCCCCCTTTCAGCATCTGTGTCTTTAAGAATTCCCTCCATTGTAGCCCCAGGACAGAGACCCTTCTGTGAGAGTGTGCTGGAGGCCTGTCCTTGGTGACACCCCGCCCCCCATATTAAAAGACCATCGGAACAAGCTCCCCATTCTCCTCTGGAGAGGGTCCCTCTGTCCCAGGCCAAGCGACTCTTAAGGGAGCGTTTATCCTGGGACACCGAGTTTACAAAGACTGCTGCAGCGTCAGATAAACTCACTCAGCCCTGGGGGGGGAGGGGGTTGGACGAACAAAACCCCCTTTATTTTCACCCCTGCAAGGAGACCAATAGAGACTTTGTGCTGGAGAGCGGGGTCTGAGCATGCAGAAGAGGCAGGTCTGTGTTGGAATCCATTTGGGGAGAGCATTATGGGTTATTATTTTATTTTTAGGGGAAATCTTAGCATGGGACAGTTGATTGTAACTCTTACCCAAGGTAAATGGCCCGGAGTTACTGCCTGTCTCTTCTCTAGGTAACTGAGAAGCTCTTTGGCAAGTATGTCTTGCTTTGCCAGAGAGAAATCTCACCAGCGCCCCCCACCCAACCACCACCACTAGTTAATGGATAGAGAAAAACTCACCCATTGAGTGGAGCGGAGGCCCGAGTCATGTGTGTTTTAGAAGATTCTTAGCCTGAGGGAGTTTGGGCAGCACAGCTTCGGGGGCAGATTTGGCCATCTGCGTATGTGTGTGTGTCCTACCTGGGGTGCATGCGGACCCCTCTGCCCTGGCAAGTGTGCATCACCGCAAGTCCCTAGAGCAGCCTTTACTGTGAATGGCACCGGGTCACTCAGTCTGGTAAACCAGAGATCTCCTGGGATTGGCCATTACGAGACAAAAGTGTCAGTCTCACATCTGTTGGACCCCTACTCAGTACTGTGAGATGTCTGAACATCTTATCTAATCCTTAGAATGTCCTTGAGGAGATAAATAGTGTCACCTTATAGATCCCGAATGCAAGGCTCAGAGAGGGAGACTGACTTGGCTGAGGTCACCCCAACAATGGGGAGTCTGAAGTTCCAGCCCTGCTGTGTCTGATTCCCAAGGCTTTGGCTCTTGTAGAGCAGGAGGTCTGGCCAGGAGGCCCTGGGCAGCTAAAGGGGGTGGGAGGGCTGAGGGGAGGTCAAGGTCACAGCAAAACTAAAGACGCTACCAGGCCCCTGTCTTCTGGCAGTTTGTCCACTGCTGCCTGCCACCCCTACCTATCCGCATCCCCTTTACCCTGGGTGGAAATCTGCCACGTAGGTCCAGGCGAAGGCAGGTGTGTCTTTAGAGGGCTCAGAGCTCGTGTCCAGTGAGGAAAAGGAAGAGAGGCAGGAGCTGTGCAATGGGCCCCAGCTGGGAGGGAGTTGTCCGGCTACTTTAGCAAATGGGCAGGGTTTGGGGCCTTGGTGGAGCCCTGTCAAGAACACGTCCCTGCTGACGTCCAGAGAGAAGGCAGCCTGGGCCAGCCCTCAACCGTGATTCTTCTCCCAGTTTCTTTTCTCAGAGTGGAGGTGTTCCATGTGTGCTGGGGAGAGTTGGGAAGGGCTGGCCTCTGTGTCCATCTGGGCACAGTCCTGCTCTTCTTCCTCCAGTCCCTGGGGGCGAGGGGTGACCTGCTGTACAGTGGCAGGTGAGAAGGCCGTCCCAGGTGGGCTTTCGTGGCTGGGTTCAGAGTCCTTGTTCACACCTCACAGCTGCGAGGGCTGTTGGGGTTTTGGTCTCTTCCATGGACAGGGGGAACCTGGGCCTTCCCTGTGTCTGGCTGAGCCCACCTTAGCCCACCAGAGGGCTTGAGGTCCATCTACCCAGGCCCTGCCTGGAGTGCGAGCAAGGACCACCTGGGAGGGGGAGAGTCCCTCCAAAACTCTTGAGAGAGGTGCAGGAGAGACGTTGGTGAGATCATCCCCCTTTGCAGACAGGAGAAGCTTCTGGGCTGCCTATGGACAGCCTGCAGGAGGGAGTGGGGGCACGAGCTCAGGAAGCAGGATGCGCGCCGGGAAGAGAGG
>CAUYRH010139484.1:0-19041 GCA_963574655.1 Perodicticus potto | reverse complement strand
AAGGTGAATGAGTGTATCAATGAATGGACACAGTCCATCCATGGAATTCAGGCCTAGGAAATTCACAAGAAATTGACCTAGGCATAGGAAATGGGGGTTCCACATTTAGTCCCAAGTGTAAAGTGAAGGAGACACCAAGGCACAGTTGTCTCCTCAGCAGTTGCCCAGCCTTTTTGGCTATTGGAGCCTCTGGTGGGCGTTGGAGGTCCCCCTCCTTGCCTGTCATCCAGCCTGCTGGTTCTTCAGCTGGCTGCTGCAGCACCAACACCACCAAGGAGGAGGCGGCAGGTCCACCGGCTCCGCTGAGCTGGCTAGGGCGCCAGATGTCCTGCATCAGTTCTCCCTCTCCGAGTAGAAACCCCAACTGCTGTTAGGGAAAAGGGGCGAAGACTCGATCTAACTGCTTCCTGCTGAATCGGGCGATGATAGAAGCGGGCAGTTAGGGTTTCTCCGGAGGGAGAGTGATACAGGGGTTCATGGACTGGAACCACCTTTATGCAATGAGACTTTATAAAACCTAAAGGCCTTTGTAAATTGTTGTGAGCAATTTGAGCAAAATGGAAGTGATATTGCTTGAACTCAAAATCTCAGACCTTACTGTTTTCGCCTCTAATCTAAAATTTCTGCTCTGAGAATTCATCCTATAAAATAGAACAAGAAGAAAGAATACAACAAAAACGGTGCATCTATCTGTCAAACTGCCTCACCTGAGCCCAGCCCCATGATGACCGCGCCTGCTGATTGTAGAGGCATAAAGAGGAACGCTTGCAACTGGCAGAAAAATGACCCTGTCACCTCCAATTAATTAACCCAATTATTTGGAAAAATAAGGAAATTATTGCTGCACAAATACTCAAGGGCATACTACCAAATCAAATTGAATATCACATTAAAAGAACTAAAAACCATGATCAAGTGGGCTGTACCATTGAGACACAATGTATCATTTGGTTATAATTCAGTGTATCCAAATCAACAAAAGTTATATACTGCAATAAAAAAAGCCAGACCAAAATCATTTCTTAATTTTAATAGATTCAGAAAAAGCATTTGAAAAAATTCAACAACCTTTCATGATAAAAAAAAAAAAAAAACTTTAAAAATCTGGTATAGGAAGAATGTGCCTCAACATAATAAAGGTTAAATATGACGAGCTCAAAGATAGTGTTATACTCAACGATGAAAAGCTGAAAGCTTTTTCTCTAATATCAGTAACAAAATAAAGGTTACCACTTTCTTCACTTCTATTCAACATAATACTGGTTATTTAAGCCAGTTAGGCAAGGAAAAGATACAAAAGCACGCAAATAACAAGGACTTTCTCTCTGTGTCTATGACATGATCTAATACACAGAAATTCCTAGACATTATCAATAGAACTCTTAGAATTAATAAATAAATGCAGTAAAGTTTCAGGATACAAATTCAACATACAAAAATTTGTTAAACTAATAAGTAACTATCTGAAAAAATATTTAGAAAAAAATCCAATTTGTAATAACAAAAAAACTGCATAGGAATAAATTTAAGGAAGTGAATAATTCATGTACTGAAAACCATAAGACATTAATAAAATTGAAGATTCAAATAAATAAAAAGATAGCCCATGTTCATAGAAAAGAGGAGCCAACTTTGTCAAAATATCTATACCACCCAAAATAATCTACATAGTTCAATTGCTATCAAAATTCCAGTAGCATTTTTCAAAGAAATTGAAAAAAAAAATCCTAAAATAGTTATAGAACCACAAAAGACTCCAAATAGCCATAGTAATCATGATCAAGAAGAATAGAGCTGGAGTCACCATCGTTCCTGATTTCAAACTATATTGCAAAAGGCATAATGAACAAAATATTATGTTGTTGGCATAACATTGAGAGCCCAGAAATCGACCCATCTGTTGCCACCTGGTCACCGACCCGCAGCACCAGGATGAGACGTCCCTGGACACCTGACCACCCACGATCTTGCAGAAGGTCCTGCAGAATTTACACACACGCAGTGTTTTGACCTATCACAGATGGTATGGGGACTGTATCAGCCCCTAGAGAGGCTAACGGGTGCCGAGTGCTGCAGGATATTCAAGGCCTTTTGTTAGAGACTTGGGGGTGTAGGTACACAAGGCAAAAAAGAGAGACGGTAACAGTTTCATGTTCCAATTAAACAGGCAGTTCTTTGCTCAAGAAAGAAAGCTGTCACGCCAAAGGACATAGAAGCACTAAACTAAAAATCGGACACTCTGGGTATTTAATGTGGAAAAGTTACAGCCCACAGGTTAGACCTTTGCAGGTGGAAGGTAGTTATCAGTTGCTTTCTAGCTTACTTATATCTTGTCTCTAATCTGTTGATTGTTATTTAGACATTTCCCAGACTAGTTTCTCATCTCTTCTGCTGCACTATCCAACCCCCTTCCCCACCTTGGGTGTGCACAGAGAGACTCTCAGAAGAGCCGAGACTCGGGGCTGTCACCTGCAGAAGTCCTCGGGGACACCAGCAACTCCAGCTTCCACACCCACCCACCCAGGGATAGTCAACTATTTGAAAAGAGGCCCAAGAATACACAATAGACAAAGAATCTGCTCATCAATAAATGATTTAGAAAAGCTGGATAATCACACTCACGAGAATAAAACTGGGTCCCTATTTCACATCAATTACAAAAATTTCCCCCAAATTGGATTAAAGATTTAAATGTAAGATATGCAACCACAACACTTCTTGAGGAAAGCATACAGAAAAATCTCCTTGGAGGTAGTCTCAGTAATCATTCTTTTGAGATGATACAAAAGCAGGGAAAAAGAAACCAAAATAAATACAAGGCACTTCCCTAAACTAAAACATTTCTGCGGGGCAGTGCCTGTGGCTCAAAGGAGTAGGGCACTGGTCTCATATACTGGAGGTGGGGGGTTCAGACCCAGTCCCGGTGAAAAACTAAAAAAAAAAAAAGCCACTTTTGCGGAGGACAGGAAGCAATCAACCAATTTTTTAAAAAACAACCTATGTAATGGGAGAAAATATCTGCAAATAATCTATTTGGCAAGTTGTTAAAATCCAAAATACAAATTCATCACAAAGAATCCACATGAATTACTTGCGTTAAAAATGTGCAAAGGACATGAACAGGTATTTTTTCAAAGATATCCGTGTACTCCCACATTTATGGCGGCATCGTTCACAATAGCCATGACATGGAAATAATCCAAGTTTTCCTCAGTAGATCAATAGATTAAGAAATGTTAATATACACATATATAATGGATTATGATTTGGCTATCAAAAGAAGAAATTCCTGCCCTTTATAATAATATGTACAGATTTTAAGGGCAGTAAGCTAAATGAAATAGCCACCCAGGGAAAGAAAAATACTGTAATATAGGGAGAGGAATCCCCAGAAGTATCACATTGAGAAATTGAGAGCAAAATGCTGGTTGCCAGGGGCTGGGGGTGTGGATGGGAAGAAATTGGTCAAGGTGTACAAACCTTCAATCATAACGTGAATAAGCTCTGAGGATCTAATACGTGATCATGAATGTAACATATGGTTTGCTTAAAATAATACAGTATAATAGACTTAAAATTTCCAAATAAAGTAAATATGGAAACAGAAAAATAATTAAATCATAAAAACTGATACCTAAGTGCAGTAATATACATGTTAACTAACCTAACATGGTAATCATTTACTAATATACACATGTATCAAGTCATCGCAGTACATACTTAAATTTACACAGGTTGATGTGTCAACTATACCTAAGTTAAACTAGGAAAAAAGTTAGAAACTGTGAAAGCCAAGTGACTGCAGATAACAATGCTGTGTTGCAGACTAGTGTCGACTCTCACGAGCAGTGGCTATTTCCCAGCCATCATTCATTCTTTCAACCATTTATTCAAAGGTTATAGGTCAGAACACTGAATTCTGGCATTAAAAATATAAAAAAGCCATAATATCTCCTACATGGTCTTGTTCTAAGATAGACACAGATATAGTTATAATATATTAAATGACAATAATCATAAACCAGCATATAGCCAGTAAATGAAAGCACAAAAGACATCTAACTCTGGTAAGGAAGTTGGGAATGCTTTTTAAGGGGAAAATGTATCTTATTTAGTAATTGGAGAGTGGCTATAGACTTTAAGATTAACAGGTGAGGAATGTCTCATAGGAAATTAAGTTGCATTTAAAAACTCAGCATTGGCGAGGCGTGGTGGTTCAGACCTATAACCCTAGAACCCCAGCACTCTGGAAGGTCAAGGCCGATGGTCTCTTGAGCTCAGAGTTTGAAACCAACCTGAGCAAGAGTTAGACCCTGTTTCTACTAAAACTAAAAATGAGAGAGAAATAAAGAGTGAGAGAGGAAGGGAAGAAGGAAGGAAAAAGGGAGGGAGGGAGGGGTGGAGAGAAGGAAGGAAGGAAGGAAGGAAGATAAATCTACCAATAGCCAGGCATTATGGTGAGCACCTATGGTCCCAGAAGCATGAGGATTGCTTGAGCCCAGGAGTTTGAGGTTACTGCGAACTATGACACCATGGCATTCCACCCCAGGTGACAGAGTGAGACTGAAAAAAAAAAAAAAATGTAGCTCAGTATTTGGGAATTCAGAATCTGTAAAATTCAAAAAGTGCTTGAAAACGCTATTTCTTATTTGCAAGGTACTCCATGTTGATTTTTTTCTAAATCAAAGCAGACCCTCTGGTGATGAAGGACAAAGATCTGTATTTTACTTTGCATCTCTTGGCCCTGGCGGTGCTGATGCTGTGGCGGATGGAGGAACCAGCTTGCAAAAGGGCCGGACACCTGCGGGGGAGACACTGGCACCTTGCTGTCTCCTTCCCGTGCTCTTCTGGCTAGTCCATTTCATGGATGGCGCCTTCCTGTCTTCTCCTCCTGCACATCTGACTGGTCAATGTCATGTCAGTTTCCAGGGCCTGGGTCTTCATTGGACAGCTGGCTGTAACTGATGAAGACCCACGCCCTAAGAAGTTCCAGCAAAACAACTCCCTGGGAGTATATAAACCCCTGAGCAGAGAGCTCAGGGGCAGACCTGGGCTGGACCTCAGAGAGGGGATAGGAGATCTTGTTCCCCTCCAACGCAGACCTCAGCTGGACTTTGGAGAGGGAGCAGGAAAGTTTTTTCCCCTTCTGCGTGCTCTTTGCCTAGAGGTTTGGTTTTTCCTCTACTTGTAATTCTTCTTTCCTGTAAATAATTCCTGACTTACCATTACTCTTGTGGTCCTTCGATTCCGAATCGCCGAGACCAAGAACCTGAAATTTTGGCATCAATACGGAGAGCCAGGTTAGGACCAGAAATCTAAATAATTGTAATAGCTATTATAAGTAGATTAAAGAATTTTGAATGACTGTCTCTGAACGACCGTAAGGGTCTTAACCAATGCTAAAATGGAGGAAGAAGATGAAAATTCTCTGGTTTTGCTGGTGAATTTGAACAGCAATTGTCTTTGAAGTGCCATTAAAGGCTAATGTCCCAGTAGCCCTATCCTTTGAATTTCTTGCCACCTGTTCCCAGCTGCTGAGAACAATTTACTGTTTATAATGTACACACATTCTTACACTTAGACACATACAAAGAACTGGTTTAATAGGAGCCCATGTGGAGAATTGGAATAGACACTCAGAATTCAGGGTTAATCATGATGCTTGGAGTAAAGTCTTAAGAGGAAACTGCTGATTTACAAAGATTAGATGCTAGAACCACATAATAGTTGCTTAAAATCCTTGTGATTAAACTCCAGGTGGCTCTGGACTTCAGCGTTCAATGGTAAAGTCCCTCAGGTCGACACAGATGAAGTAAAGTGATTGTCAGGCGATGCTTTGAAACCTGAGGGTAAACCGCTTGATTTTATATTTTGTATTTGCTGAGGGGCAGCTGCTAAGTTGGAAACATTAAATTGACATATAGTGTAACACCAGGACCAGGGTCTCATTTTAGGGCCAATTTAAATCTTCTTAACATTTCCCTTGTAATTGCTCTGACTTCTGAGCTCCATTTTACTTAATGACACTCGGTGAACTGAATTGCTTCAGTGAAATGAGGAAGCAGCAAGGAAATTCAGTGGAAGGTTTGATTACATCCCTTGTTGTAGCCTAGTTTCTGAATAATCTTACACCTTGATTATAGAATCTTCCTACCACGGTTTATCCTCCATCGAAATGGAAAACTGTTCAGCGGTGATACAGTTCCCTGCTGTTATTTGCAATACTTGTAGCTGGGATATTAAAAAAACAAACTATAAATATTTGAATTTGATATTCCTCTGTTGCTGACCAGGATTTATTACTTTTAAATCGTACAAGCTTAGAAAGTTCATACACTCATGTGTTTATTGTCTTAATGATCATAATTTACATATTGTTTCTGGTCATTTGGTTAAGGTATTGAGTATTGATGACATTTCTGCACTAATCTATCCATTCAAAGTAAAATTTATATTTTTACAGAAGCTTTTACAGAGAGATGTAATTAGCAGGTTGCCAGAAATGTAAAGTTCAGTCAACACTTTATTCTCATGCTTGTATTTAAAGCTCCAATACTAGCTGCAATTTTTATATTTAAGCAGATGATAAAAAGTGAGGCAACAATTGCACCACTGAGTTGCTAAGCCACTAGAAAAAAGCAAACTGTTCTTAGCGTAACAACCAGTCAAGCTGTGAGCCGCGGACTCCATAAGCTGTGTATGAAATTAAGTCACTGAATCTTGATCTCATTCTGAGCAAAATCATTTGGATATACATACACATCAGGGTGACTTGTTTGAAGTCCAAGAGCCGTTGGTGAAAATTGCACAGTGTGGTATAGTGACAGTCACACCCATAAAGGAAAAATGAAATCTCTTCATTAGGCAAAGGTGTTTCCATGTGTAACCAGTTAAATGCCACTTTTTAAAAAAATTTCTACATATCCATAATGCTATCTTTTTAATTATCACAATTAGAATCTGTAAAATCCTCATGCATTTGATAACTGGGCTAATTTCAGAAACCATTTAGAACTACAGGGTGATAATATATTACTGTGAAAGACTCCATAAAAATAATCCATATTTGGTGGCAATGTTCTTTGAATTACTATGAGCCGAATAAGTTATTTGCCTCTCGATTAAGTTGTGTAACTTAAGCAGATGTTGTAAACTTGAAACTCAAACCCAGCTGAGAAAACAGATTATCTGTCAGAATACAAATGACAGATGACACTATCTTGCAAGGTATAGGGAGGAAAAAAAAGATATAAAATTCATAATGGCTTTGAACAAATAAAATTATATTACGCATTATATGGTCACTTGTACTCAGGAAATGAAAAAGGTCCTGGATTTCATTAACAGGAAACTAATGCTGGGAGAACTCACTGGACAGCAAGGAGTCATTCTAAAAATTCAAATCGGATAGTAATACCCCTCTCAAATACTAGCTCTAGACAAAAAAATTCTGAATGATGAGACATTTAGAAAGACCAATTATTTGTAAATTTTAATATGATAATATAACTTTCCACAAAGGACAGATGAAACTTACTGATTTAGGGCATAAACCAAAAAGGAATGAAATATTTTGGAAAAGGTGAAAGATAATATACCTGCAAATGCCTTTATTTTTCACTGCACTTTGCTAATTGTTACAGGAGAGAAAGCTATAATGAAAAGATAAGAGATACTTTATAGACTATAAACTCTGAAAAGAAAGAGGACATATCTTGCAGTTATTTTAACCTGACTCCTAGGAGTTAAGGGCTATTATAATCATTACCTTTTTAAGGCAATCATGAAGCAAAGTTTACAGAGTAAGAGCAAGCTGTAGATTTACAGAGCAAGATACGTTTACCGTAGAGCACATACAGGCCACTATTGTCTCAACAAGGAAAAGGCAATAAACATTATCAGCTTAAATATAAGAAAACCAAAAGAACAAAGAATTAAACAATTTATGCAAAGACTAAAAATAACAATTTATAAAGTCTGAATGCAAACCTAATCTGTATAGTTACAGATGTATCCTTCAACCATAATTCTGTACTGTCTCTAGGAATAAAAACAAACGATAACAGATGATACTTTTAGGGAAAATGTTATAAAATTGTTAAAAGTCACATGAAGAACATGAATACATGAAGATATTATTTATCTAGGTAGAACAAACTGACATGACAAAAATCTGAAATATCTTCAATAACTATACAATCAGAATCTTAGCAATATTTTTCAAGAAAATCAACAAATATAATTTAAAATTTATATGGAGAATTAAATTTTGTTTAGAAAGTCTCCTTATCACTCTCAAATTCATGGATTCTCCACAACTTATTCAGTCGTGATTCAATATTCATTTTCTGTATATAGTTTTGGAACCTATTTGAGTTCACCCTTGTATTGGTTTTAAAGTAGGTTGTATTTTGTTTTTTTCATATTGGAAGATTACTCTTTTTTTTTTGAGACAGAGCCTCAAGTTGTCACCCTGGATAGAGTGCTGTGACATCACAGCTCACAGCAATCTCCAATTCCTGGGCTCAAGTGAGTCTCCTGCCTTTGCCTCCCAGAGGAGGGGACTACAGGTGCCCGCCACAATGCCCGGCCATTTTTTGGTTGCAGCCGTATTGTTGTTTGGTGGGCCTAGGCTGGATTCGAACCCGCCATCTCAGGTGTACATGGCTGGCGCCTTAGCCCCTTGAGCCACAGGTGCCAAGTCATGGAAGATTACTCTTAATCATCACTTACTAAATAGTCCATTATGATTTTTATTGATTTGTGTTTATACTTTTATAATAATATCACTTATCAATGGGCATGTTTATGTTCTTCAACATAATGTTCATTATTACTGGACTTTGGAACTTTACTAATTATATCAGGTAGGAAAAATGCTCTTTCTAAAAAGGTATGATTCATTTATGAATTTTAATTTTTCTACATGTATTTTGCAGTAAATTTGCTGTTTTATTAAATACTGTAAAATGTATTTTTTTATTAAATTATTGGTGTGTATATTAATGCATTTATGGGGTATAATATGCTGGTTTTATATACAGTTTGAAATACTTCCAACAAACTGGTTAACATAGTCTTCACCGCACTTTCTTAATTATTGTGTTAAGACGTTTATACTCTATAAACTCTTAGATACTCTTAGTAGATTTGACATGCACCCTTGTAAAATGTAAAGTGGTCTGACCAATTACCCTCCCTCCACCCATTCTCCCTCCTCTTTGCCCTTTATCTGGGCTGTAGTTAGGTTATAGCTTTCATATGGAAGTGTAGTTGCTTATATATTAGTTTCATAGTAGAACTGAGTACATTGGATACTTTTCCTTCCATTCTTGAGAGACTTTACTAAGAAGAATATGTTCCAGCTCCACTCATGTAAACATAAAAGAGGTAAAGTCTCCATCTTTTTATAAGGCTTCTTAATATTCCATGGTGTACATATAAATTCTGCAAGCTTTAAACTATAACTTTAATGAATGTATACGTTTTTTTTTTGTTTGTTTTTTTTATGAGACAGAGCCTCAAGCTGTCACCCTGGATAGAGTGTGATGGCATCACAGCTCACAGAAACCTCCAATTCCTGGGCTCAAGTGAGTCTCCTGCCTCTGCCTCCCAAGTAGCTGGGACTACAGGCGCCCGCCACAACACCCGGCTATTTTTTGGTTGCAGGTGTCATTGTTGTTTGGCGAGCCCGGGCTGGATTTGAACCCGCCAGCTCAGGGGTACGTGGCTGGTGCCTTAGCCCGTTGAGACACAGGCACCGAGCCGGAATGTATATGGTTTTTAAGAGATGAACTGATATATTTATAATTATAAGTTATAATACCCATTAATATGGTATTTTAGCTCCTTATGTGCATATTCTTCTCTGTTTTTTAATAGAGTTTTAAAGTTACTTCATAAAGCACCTGGATTAGATTGTCAGATTGATTCCTAGTGTCATGATAACTTATTTATTATTATATATTTAATTTTTCAATCCAAATAGTTGGTTTTAATCTATTAGGTTTTCTAAGTAGGTGATTATAGTGTCTCCAAATAATGATATTGCAATTTTTCCTTTCTAAAGCTAAAATCATTTATTTCTTCTATTTCATTCCATTGTCAAAGACATCAAATAAATGATTCTAATGTTTTATATCAAATTAAATATTTATGTCACCAGTTGTGACTTGTATGAGATTGCCACCCCACTTGTGGGTAATTTCCCACAATTCCACAGATGCTGACATCAGACTTCTGGGTCAGAGACACGTGAGGAAATCAGTAGTGGTAGTTTTAACACATTTGGCTCAGTTTCTTGAACCTTTGATTTCCACAGAGCAGCAGAGGAGTCCTGAGGACAACTCATTCCATACAGCGGAGGACGCTGAGTCTATGGAACACACGATTTCGTGGCAGGTGTTAAGCAAGAAGTGAGGCCGTCCTGATCCTCAAGACGTTTGCTGTGATAAAAAAAGAAACAATAAAAGTAAAGCACTGCCACCACCACCAAGCCAAGTCAAAAATGTTTAAGATAAAGAGAATCAAGGAAACTGAATTCTCCACACAGTAAAAATATAATAGGAAAAACATAATAGGAAAATATTTCTGAAGAGCTACAGTGTTCTGTTTATAGTCTTTCTAAAACTCTCTTGAATTTTTTAGTATAAATTGGCATTTCACATTTTAAAATGCTTTTAAAATAGTCATTAACAATGACTTGACTTTTCTCTTTTAGTTCATTAGTATGGTGGATAAATCAGTAATTAGTTTTGTAGTGGTGAAATCTCTTAAAATTCTTGGTATAAATTCTAATAATTATTACATCGATATTTTAATACTCTACTTTAAAAAACTCCTCTTTTTAAAAATTTCATGATCAAGACATTTCAACTTCCAGGTAAATATTTTTCTTTTCAATTTTTACTCAATCATTAAATGAACCTAAAATGATGCTTTCTTGTATTACTTTTAATTGATATTAGAATTATGGCTAACCTAGCCTGCTGAAATGAATTGGACAGCTTTTCTTGTGTTTCTGTCCTAATGCACAACTCATCTGAGACAGGGATTTACAGCTTATTGAAAGTTAGAAAAACTTCCCAAGAGTGTTATTTAGATGAATATCCTTGATTAAACTTTCTTTGCGGTGAACAGCTGTATTTGTTTGTTATTTCCTGTTGCGTCACCTGTGGCATTTTATATTTTTCCAGAAATTTATACATTTCATCTAATTTTTCAATTTGATTTCCTTATATTTTTCTTTTCATTTCTCTTTTTCATTGTTCTTCCTAATCTTGCCAATGAAATAACTACATTTCTATGTCTTTGTTTTATTCAGCAACGTTTGACAGAGCTGGCCAGTTTGTCCTTCAGGAACCAGTCTCTACTAGGGGTGTCTGTATTACCCTGATCTGCTGGGCATTCTCCTCCTTCCTACACTCCACAGGGTCCCCCAGCAAAGCTCTGTCCGTATTAGTTCTCCAGGAACTTGATTCTTGACTTCCTACTTGTGTTTCCAGGCATTTTTTTTCTCTAAATGATCTTACTCAGTTTCATGGCTTACTTGTTGGGTTGACAAAGAATTCAACTGGGTGTACATCTTCTTTCAAAAACTCCCAACTAAATACGAGATATTTAATTAAACTCTTCATTCTCATCTTTAATAAATAAAACTCTTAACTTAGTTCCTAGATTTAGTCCATTTACATTTAGCAGATGTCACCACCATCCATTGATTCAACACATTGAGAACTTCGGGCACAATTGCATATTTATTTTTCCTTTCATAGCACAATCATTCCAATACATCAGCATGTCCGCCATTTTCACCTAACCCTTCACTAGAAATCTTGACATTCTTAACTACTCCTTCCTTTTCTATTCTCTATCCTTAGTATATACACTGATCTTGTGAAAGTGAAAGAAATTTACCAGTCTTCAAAAAGGTACTAACTGATTTATTTAAGAGGACTCTTAATGCACTCATTGCATTTTGATCATTTCAGAATACTTTTTGAATATATGTGGTGAGATAATTAGACAAAGGAGAAAGCTCTTCCTGGGAGTATCATACTATGTAGTTACATAAATATAATACGAAGTCATGTACCTACCATGCATTCAAATATGTATGACTTATCCCCACTAAGAGGTGTCTCTATTGGTCTAGGGTCTTTTAGGATATAACAGTATAAGTTTTTTTTATTTTGAGGGGGAAGAGAGAGAGAGAAATGTCATGAACTCTCTATCAGTAGTTAACACTAAAATTGCAGTCACATCAGGCATTCCTTAATTCGCTTAGTTAAAATTTCTAAGTTTTTCCTGTTGTACATATCTTCGCTTTTATTATCCCTCCGAGAAAGAGTCTGCACTTCTATTGATCAGTATGAGTACGTGTCCCCTGCTCACAGGTATGTCCTGTAGTAGGTGTATATTGAAAAGTATCAACTAGGACTTATTTCAATATGTATTTTGTACAGTAGTTATGTAGCATGGAAATTTTCACATGGCAAAGTTGAATTAATTTTTATTAAATTGAAAGTAATTATCAAGTGTAGTACATTTTGATATTATAAAGATTAATTACGATATCAGAGGTAGAAGAGTTATTGCAGAATTTATTAACCATGTGTTCACTAAAATTTTGCTTGGTAAGTGAAAAGAATGTCTAGGTAGTCTGTAGAGAAATGTGATTTTGTCATGATTTGACAAAATATGAGGCCTCTTAGCATCTTTGAAACAACAATGTGTTCTGTCTGTAACAAACATGGGACCACAGTGAAAGAAAATATCTCTGTATAATCACATCACTTACAACAGCACTTGATTTCATTTACACATTTTCTGGCACACCTGGTCAGATGGGCAGGGATATTTTGTTTTGTAGTTTTGTGTTGTTTAAATTTGCAAAGGCAAAGGATTCATTAAGAGTGAAGAACAGCAAGGAAAATTATAAAATAACAGATGTTTCTTGTTTTTCTGTTTTGGTTCACTTCCTTGCATTTTAAGTGTTGAAAATGGGGCAGGATAAAGGACATCAGACTTTCCTTCAATATGTGCAAAGGGAAAAGGCCGCGATTCTTCACTCCCGTACAGACCGATTCTTAAATCATCCTTTTTAGCAAAGTACCCCCAGTTCTGTCCAAATATCTGTCATTGACCTCACATGATGTGGATCTCAAACATAATTTTAAAAAATAAATAATGGCTGGATAGGCATTATGTCAATCTGATTGCCCTCACCACTGATTTGTTTAGAAATGAGTGTGCATCAGGACACTTGCAATCTTCAATGGCTGGTCATTTTCAATAAGGAAAAATATTAATTATTATTAAGTATATTTGAGTTGAAGTTTTCCATTAAATGTAGGCAAATGCTGACATAACAAATTAGAATTGTGAAATGAGAATTCAAGAAAAAGTAAAACGTTTTCTGTAAAGACGGTGTTTGCCTAGTGAGGGTGAGAGGACTATTATTAAGGACCGACGTAATCGTGCAGAACTTGAAAACATCGCCTCCAACAAGTTTCACGTATCATGTCTTTTGCAGAAACGTTAATAGTATGTATGTAATTCAGTTTATAAAACTCGAAGTTTATCATTTTAAGAATCTGGAAACCCTGGTTTTTAAGTATAAGTCTGTACTTGGAGTAGTTTTGTAGAGTAAGTACCAGGCTGAGGCCTGAGGGATGTGCCACAGGACAGATAAATGGTGATGTGTGAAAATGAGCAGGAAAGCATTGCTGGGGCATGAAACACATTTAACAGAATGACTCAAAGGGCACAGGCAGTCTGGGAGTGTGGACCAACTGGGAAGACGGTAAAAGAGATACAAAAAAGTAATGGCAGACAGGGTCAAATCATTTTTACCTTTCCAAGTATCATTTCTGCCTGAAAAATTGTTTATCACATTCAGAATTTTTCTCCAAATATTTTATGATTTTTTGCTATATTTTCAGTTTTCTAATAGCCCTTTTAATTAAAGCTATTCTTCAAGGACATTAACAGTTTTTTTGTTGTTTGAGATTCATTGAGGGTACAAAGAATTAGGTTACACTGATTGTGGTTGTTAGGTCAAGTCCCTCTTGTTTTGTGACCCACCCAAAGAGGTGTGCCATGCACCGTGACCCCCACCCCAACTTCCTCTCCTCTCCCCACTCCCTTATTCCCGTATCCCCTCCCCGTCTTTTAGATCATCTCCTGCCTCCTTGTTAGAACTGAGTACATCGTATTCTTGCTTTTCCATTCTTGTGATGCTTTATCAAGAAGAATGTGTTCCACCTCCATCCACGTTAATACAAGAAATGTAAAGTCTCCATTTTTTAAATGGCTGAATACTATTTCATGGTGTACATATACCAGAGCTTGTTAATCCATTCCTGGGTTGGTGGGCATTTAGGTTGTTTCCACGTTTTGACAATTGTTAACTGAGCTGTGATAAACAGTCTAGTACAAATGTCCTTATGATAAAAGGATTTTTTTTCCTTCCGGGTAAATGCCTAGTTAATGGGATTGCAGGATCAAATAGGACGTCTAATTTGAGTTTTCTGAGGATACTCCATACTTTCTCCTAAAAAATTTCTACTAGTTTGCAGTCCCACCAGCAGTGTAAAAGTGTTCCCTTCTCGCCACATCCACAGCAGCATCTGCAGATTTGAGACTTTGTGAAATGGACTGTTCTCACTGGGGTGAGGTGATATCTCAGGGCAGTTTTGATCTTTGATAAACCAAAGAAAAGCATATAGTAGGGAAAATAATCCCTATTCAACAAATGGTGCTGGAAGAACTGGATAACAACATGTAAAAGACTGAAACTCAACCCATACCTTACACCCCTTACAAAAATTGACTCAAGAAGGATAAGTGACTTAATCTAAAACACAAAACAATAAAAATCTTAGAAGAAAGTGTGGAGAAAACTCTTGATGATGCTGATCTGGGGAAAGATTTTATGACAAAGACTTCAGCGGCCATCACAACAAAAATTAACAAGTGAGACTTAAGCTGAAAAGCTTCTGCACAGCTAAGGACACAACAAGTAAAGCAAAAACCACTACCTTCAGAAGGGAAAAGATAATTTCAAGGTATGAATCTCACAAAGCGTTGATAACAAGACTTTACAGAGAACTCAAATTAATCAACAGGAAAAGAGTAAACAGTCCCATCTACTCTGGGCAAGGTATGAACAGAACTTTCTCTGATGAAGACAGATGAATGGCTAGCAGACATTCGAAAAAAATTCTCACCATACCTGATCATCAGGGAAATTAGCAAATTTTTAATTATAAAATAATTGCACAAACTGTTGGGTTAACTGTAGACATGAATTGTTTCCATGAGAAGATACAAAATAACTTTTAAATGTACAGACTATTACTTAAAGGTAGCACTTCTGGAGCCAGGAAATCTAGAGTTAAACTTTATTTTCTTTCTATGAAGATATTGCACTTCACAGGTAGGCTCAGTCAACCACAGTAAAACACCTTATCGTGAATGTTTTTACTTGTAATACCAATGGTAAATAGATATTTCTATTTCCATTTCTAGTATTTACCCTTAACTGAAGAGATATTAAGGATTTTGTTATTTTTCCCCACACTTTCATTTGAAATTCTAATGTGTTTGTCTAAAGGATGGAAAAATAGCTTACAGTTATTGCAAATCTAGTCTTTGATGCCAAAGAACCCAAAGTCAACTCTCATTTCAACACTCCAAAATCTTTGATCATGCCTGCAAGTATAACATTGAGAAACTATGTATCAAACACATACATGGATGTCTTTTACATCTAAAAAAATAGCTTGAAATAGAAAACCAGAATATATTTAATAAATTAATCAATGTTATCTTTTTAATCCATATAATGAAAGGTAATAGTATTTTACATACATGTAATACATATTCAGACATAATCTCACATATATATATATATATTTGGTGGGATATTTATAGCCAAATAAAATGTTAAGTTTACATTTATATTCTATTGACTAATTTGAATTCCATCAATTACTGGAGATGACCTGGGTGCAGTGGCTCATTCCTGTAATGCTAGCATTCTGGGAGGCAAAGAAGGACAGATCCCTTGAACTTAGGAGTTGGAGAGCATGATGAACAAGAGAGAGATCCCATCTTTAATAAAAACAGAAAAAAAATAGCCAGATGTAGTGGTGTGCACCTGTTGTTCCAGCTACTGGGGAGGCTGAGGCAGGAAGATCACTTGATCAGAGGGATTTGAGTTTGCGTGAGGAAGGCTGATGTCTGGACACTCTCACTTGAGCAACAGAGTGAGACTCTGTCTCAAAGAAGAAAAAAAAATAGGAGAAGATGAATTCAACCAAACAGAGATCACAGCAGAGAGATTCTGAGTCTCATACAAATTTAAGAGCTGACCTTGTCCCCCCTTAAGAAGAGGTAGAAGAGTCTATCTCAAGCAAATGTCCTTGTTGGACTACTTTCTCAGCAATGAAAGAGTGGTTTGAAAAAAAACTCAATCATAAATCAGGGGGAAAGGAAGCCCATCTGTGTGGAGGGTTCCAGACAGAGAAACAGAAAAGTTCCTATAGAAAATTGAAACCTCACGTCTGTGCGATTAGACTTCTGCAGCTATTTTCACATGTGGAAATTGATGTGAACTTTATGTAAATCTTGTGAAGACCTATAGACCAATGCATGATGCAGGTGTCTTTAAACTGCGGTTTTCACTCTCCAAAAGCTATACAAGCAAGATGGAAAATAAGAGATTGAGAGACAAGCTATGTATTTTTTTTCAGTGATATTGTTTATGTGTATACATATAGTTTCATACGTTTTACCATACAGTTGACTTTGCGGGTCAGGTCAACACAGAATGGACAAGGGGATAACGGGGTAGAAAGAATCACAGGCGATGAGCAGAATTTCCATAATGTGTGTGTGGGGATTGATTATTGGGAATATTAATTTTCTCTTTATATTGTATAATATTATAGTAATGGAGTTGATTTATAGATTATATAAACAGTCAAAACTTCATGTTAATTTTAACATGACAGAAAGTAACCTTAAAAATATACTTATCATATGGAAGTTGTCAGCCCTTTTTGATGCTAAAATGTAAAGTTTACAGATCAAGATGAGTTACTTTTTTTCTTTTATAAAAGTTGTTCTTGGAAACATTCTGAACTTCATCAATATTATACACCATATTCCAGGGATGCCAAGGTTGTATTTAATATGCCCTTCCAATACAATACATTTTTTTAAAAAATGGAAGGATAACTAGTTTGAAAAAATAATAAGTTAATTGATGACTCCCTACTGAACCTCAGAGTCAAAGCATTCTATACTTTTATTTGACAATGTGACTGCTACTTTCAAGGCACATATTTTAACATTACAGTATTTACTGTATTTTAACATACTTTGTTTTATCTCATGGTATGAAATTATGTTACATTAATTTATCCCTCTTTACTATCAGCCTAAATGCCAAGAAACTGTTAAGAGTCCATCTCTCAAACCAAAATTTTAATCAACATTTCCAAAGGTGAAATGAAATAGCTACAGCAAAAGTGAGCACATAATTTCTGGATTTGTACATAAATTTTCACTGCAGGTAGATGATAGAGTAGAAAATTACAAAAATCAATTATCAACTGTTTGTGAATGGATAATTATACACTAGCTTCTTCAAAGTTATCCATGCAAGAGAAATTCCAAAGGAAAAAAATGTTGCACCATTTTAAAGCAGAATGTCAAAATGAAAAGCTGAGTTTGAGGAAATCAGACCACAAGTGAATGATTACCATTCATAATATATGTAAGTGCCAGTATTATTGTTAACTTGTATAATGAATGACTCATCATCAATTTTTTATTTTAAATAGAAATTCCCTGCAATTTAATAACACACAAAATATTAACAACATTAATATTCTTTACTAATACTTCCACAAACAATGTTAATGTGCTCACTTTACAGTGAGAATAAAGATGGTCCCTAACTTAAAGTGGTTTGACTTCTGATTTTTTTACTTTACCATAGTGTGAAAGAAATTCAATAGAAACTATACCCAATACTCATACAACCATTCTGCTTTTCATTTTCAGTATAGTTCTCAATAAGTTACAAAAGATAGTTAAGACTTTATTTTAACATAGGCCTTGTGTTAGATGATTTTGCCCAACTGTAGGCTGTATAATTGTCTAAGCACATTTAAGGTAGGCTATGCTAAGATATAATGTTCCGTGGCTTAGGCATACTAAATGCATTTTCATATTTTAAATTTATAGAGAGTTCATTTGGACACTCAATTTCTTGAGCACATAATGGAGTCCAAGAAATGATGTGCCCCATCATAAGCCAGGGAGCATAGGTTTGTCAATGATGTTCCCAACATCATTTCTATGTCATCAGTTGGAAATAAGTTGTCATCAGTTGAATCTTGCCCCCCCCAACACAAACACACACACACACACACACACACATACACACACACACACACTCAGATACTTTAACAGAAGTTCTCTATAGCTGCCTTGGAATACAATCATTTCTCTGCCTTTTCTTTGAACCTGCTTTGTTGTGGAGCAGTAAATCCCTTCCTACGTGCTTCTAGCTTGCTTTAGAGTACAGGGCCCTGTCTTCAAGTTTGTATATGTGAAAAGAAAAGAGAACACTTCTACACTGCTGGTGGGAATGCAAACCAATACGTTCCTTTTGGAAAGATGTTTGGAGAACACCTAGGGATCTAAAAATAGACCTGCCATTTAATCCTACAATTCCTCTAGGAGGTATATTCCAGAAGACCAAAAATCACATTATAACAAAGACATTAGTATCAGAATGTTTAATGCAGCCCAACTCATAATTGCTAAGTCATGGAAGGAGCCCAAGTGCCCATTGACCCACGAATGGATTAATAAATTGTGGTGTATGTACACCATGGAATATTATGCAGCCTTAAAGAAAGATGGAGACTTTACCTCTTTCATGTTTACATGGATGGAGCTGGAACATATTCTTCTTAGCAAAGTATCTCAAGAATGAAAGAAAAAGTATCCAATGTACTCAGC